>CM036560.1:49099613-49340701 GCA_020745775.1 Theristicus caerulescens | reverse complement strand
CTCGAGGCAACTTTAGAGTTATCTGGAGCTTAAGATAACTTTAAGCGTTCGGAAGTATCAGAATGTGGTCCCACAAAATCTTCACAGCAGTGCACCACGTATTAATCCATTTGGTCCATTTTTATGGTTCTTTTTACAATATCTGAAAACTGTTTTCTCCTGCAGCAAAAGTACAGAAACATCCGCTGTTACTGGGAAACTCAACCCATGGGCTGCATGAGGATCAGCTGCGCATTCCATCATAGCAAACCTCGCCAGATAAATGGACTTTTTTTGCCACCTAGTAACAGTGAGTAAAAATATTTTCTCAACAGTTGGTTCATTAGAGTAAGTAAATACACAAAAATGTCCTTCCGGTACTTACTTCCAGCGCTTCCGTAATACATATTAAGGTCGAGAACTGTACCATGGCAAATCAATCAGGTACGATCTGCTCTCCCAGCAAGTTCAAGGCACAGAAAGGAATTGCACTGGCATTTCAATAGGGGTGCCATATGGATTTTTTGAGCTGTCGTGTTACGGATCTTCCTTCCACTAGTAGCAATACCTGGTGATAGAGCACAACACGTTACAGGGATTCAAATTCAAAGCCTGCGTGCTCCACGATAACATTGCAAATATCAAAACTGCATTTATTCATGTTCATACTCTAGAGATCTTCTGAAACTAATTTAAGTTTGGTTTGGCTTACACTCCGCAGAGCTAGTAATATCCTCCTCGGGACACTGAAAAAGGCTCTATCAAGCTAAAGTGTTGTACCTTACTTTCTGTTGCATGAGATACAACCAATCTGATCTGCAGGAGTGGTACTGCAATGGGTTTAAACATGCTGATACACATGCTGCTCACAGGCAAGCAAGAGACGCACACAAATAACAACAAGTGGAATAAAAGAAAATGCCCGCGCTTCATCTTCTCTCTTTAAAACTGGAAAACATATCCAACTTCAATACTTTTCATATCATGCACAGAATCCGGGTTGTATCTATAGCTGGAAATCGGTCAGCTTGAACAATACAAATAGACCCACCATTTTTCATCATGTTTATTTTCAGTCCGTTGCATTTCCTGGCTCTCAGAAAATGCTATCCCGGTGCTGAAATACTTTTGCTGCAAACATTATGGGTAGATAGAAATTCCTAACAAAAAGAATGTCTTTTCTGATTTTCTTCTGATTAAGTGTAAATTATTTTCATGAACTTCAGATTCTTTCTCAAAATCTACATTGCAGATGCCCCATTACAACAGGGTGTCCAAGAAGGGGTTCTGCATCCAGCCCATCGTCAAGAATCACTCAGAAATCAGGAGAATATTTTAAGACCAATTCACCCTCCACTCATTATAAACCTCAAGGACGAAGAGGATGACGACGATGATCCAGAGGAGGATGAAGAGACTTGTAAAGAGTTTTCTTCTTTCTTTTACAAGGCAGTACAATGGGGGTTGATTTCAAATGGATTTTTGATTACAGAAAGCTATCCTTACATCTAGCAAAGAGAATCCATACAAAACTCAGTTCAACTGATTTCAACTGCATGTGTAGATGTATAAATACTTTTTTTTTCCCTAAATGTAGTTAAACTAGTGAATGTATGTCACTTGGAGATGAGAGAGTCATAGGGAAGGAACGAATTGCCCATTCCCGGAGAGTGAAAGTGAGAGAACGACCTACTCTCATGCGTGCACTCCGCAAATTACTGCGCTAAGTTCTCAGGCAGCCCCAAGCTGCTTTTCACTTTCCCCCTGCCCTTCAGGTTGGCTGGCAGGGCTGCCTGTTAGTGCTTCCCAACTCCGTTTCAGTCTGCAGGAGGAAGCCACATTAATGCAAAAAACAGGAAAAGCAGGGCTTTGCTAATCTTAGTTAGCCTTAACTGAGACAGCTAAGGAGCACTCACTTCACCGGCTCTGCCGGCAGACGTTACAGGATAGTAACTTTGGGCAGGGGTTTTGCGACAAGCACTCCCTGGGCACATCTTTAATCAGAAGATTTCCTTTTGGGTGTAAAGGAAGGATTATTTTGAAAATGAGTACCGAAGATGGTTTTGAACTGTTTTAAATCAACAAACCTTAGCTTCTTAATATGCGTTGTAACTGCAATTCCATTGCACTTGGAAATACCTGCTATTAAGGAACCGTTTTTCTGTCCAGAAGCAGAGGTTGCAGTCAGCAAAAAAAACCAAATTGCCACCAAAAGGAAATTCCTTATGGTATTTGATTATTAAGAATTGTTGAAGGTCTTTGTACAGCTATCTAGTAATCTTTAAAAAATATTTCCTACAGATGTTTCTAATTGGGTGCCGAAGACTGCTGCAGATATTGAAGAGGAAAGAGCAATAAAGGAAATATGCTACAAATCTGGTAAATATGACATTAGTCACTCTTTCCTAAACAGCAATGCTGCCAGGATAGTAAACTTTGGTGTTCTTTTCCCTCTTGGGGTATGTTTAGGAGAGTATTACAGGATTCAGTACCCTCACGAACACCAATCAACCAAAACTGCGTCGTCACCTCGGGAAAATGAGCCATTACCCTTGGAAGCTACCGAGCGAGACTTGCAGAAAGGCAAGTACTTTTCATCTTCTTGGACAACGTTTGCCACTTTTTTAATTACTGCTATAGGGAGAAACTATTCCATAGAAAAGAAACGGTTCTGTGGCCTTATAAAGATGACATGCAGAGATTATAACAGCCCTAGTTACCAGGTGTGCTGACATCAGAGGTAAAGCTGCTATAGGAAGGTTGAATCTCCAGCCATTCAATGGCATTTCTGCAGGGCTCTTTGTCACCATGTCAGCAACGCCAGTTCAGCTGTTAAAACTATGTGCAGACCCATGCTCTAAACTGTATCACTGAAGTGCCTGAGGATTAAAATCATCCTTTTCTAAAGTGAAGTTAGTTTTTATGCCACGTCATTGTAGTTGTTCAGCTTGCAGGACAACACACAGCTGAACTGATACAACTGAGACAGAGGCAAAGCATACCTGATGGGCAAGGGATGAGAAATAAGCACGGGTAGACAGGACCATATCGAGGCTCCTGTTCTGTTGCTAACCGAGTTATCTTGTAACGACACGCGGTCCAAGCTCACAAGGTGTCACCCTGTGCTTTGGAGTCCCTTTGCATTGGGTTCCCGTTTCGATGCTACACTTTGACTTTGGAGAAGGACTTCTCCCCCCTGTGACACACGCATACATTGCACGCAGCTTTTCATTCTCAGGAATTACAAATGTGTATGTAGATTCAAGCAAACGTTTCTACAAACTGTAAACCCTAAATACGGTATTCATGAAGATTTTCTAATTCATAACGAGAAGCATTCGGAGCCAGACCTGGTCACAGCAATTGTACAAGTTCAAAGTAGTGTTGGTCTTTGTGTTTCTAAGTCAGTTTTTGAGGTTGCTTTCAAGATTTTGTGACCACAAACTCTGCTAGAGGAAATATAGCCACTTTTGCTTTCCTTTTGAGGAATGATACTTTTAGAACAATTAACATGTAAAACCACGTTCCACCCAAGAAGGCCTGTGTAGGAAGTGGGAGATGAGGTTTTCAAAACACCACTGCATTTCTGGATCACAAAATTTTGCGAGCTGTTCTAAAAAGTAACTATGTCTCACTTTAATCCCTCAGAAACAAACCACACTGAGCTGGGAAAGAACCATCGCGGTAAAGAAGCAAAGGACAAGAAATGGATTTCTGAGGAGCCAAGAAATTCACCTAATACAGTAACAGGCAAAGGTATTTTGAGAAAACAGTTGGCTTATTCATCTTTATTTCCTCAACTGCTAGATGATTTAGCACCACCTAGTTAATTTCTGTTCTTAGTGTCAACTATGGACAGTCCCTATCTGGATGGGGCTACCCACAAAGAACATTTTTTTAACCTTGTCTTCCAGCCTCCAGTCTCCTGCAGTATGACAAATTCTGAGGAACAGCACAACATTTTTGTTTGTTTTTTCACTTTTAGGAATTCACGCTTCAGACCCCAAAGGAAAACCAAGTCACCAACAAAGGGGTCAAAATAAGCATGATGAAACTGCTTCTTCTACGCCTTCTGTGAAGGAAACTGGGAGAAAGACTGCTTTCGATTCTACAGAACCTCAAAGATCAGCATATGTAGTCTACCCTACCGTCACCCAAGAACCAAAGTTCAATGGATCGACAGGTGGGCTCCTGCTTACACAGGATTCTTAAAATGCCTCAAATTTACCTCTCTGTGTCGTGCTGCTTTCGGTTTTGTCCCTGCAGGTGAACGTTAAGCTGGTTATGCCTAAATATGGGCAAGGGTAAATTTGATCCAGCATAATTTTCACAAGTAGATTGCAGCAGTATCCACAGAGAAAAATGTAAAGCTTTATGAAGCTTTACAATTAGTCAGATAGAATATTCATGAACAATAATTTAGCCACCTTGATAGCAAGAATTCCTTTCTCTACCCATCTCAGAGGGATGAATGCAATGATACGCAGATGTGCACGAATATACTGATCCCTGTTTTTTACAGAATCTTTTACGTGATTTATTCTTCTGAAAGGATTTAATAAACGTCGAACTAGTCTGCCTTTAACTTCTTGTTTTTCTCTGGATATTGATAGTGGTAGAAGTAGCTTTGCAGTAGAATTTCCTCTCAAGAAACATTCAACTTCTTTCCTCCCAGCAGGGGACAAAAGAATGACCTTGCTTTGCATGGTATTTTTCCACAACTAGGATTTCCCTGGAGTTTTGACTGTGACGCATTTATGATTCTTTTGGCTTTAAACTACCCCGTAAACTGAAGCAGAAGGACAGAATTTCTGCTGCATTCTGGCCTGATCTGAGAGGAACCAAAAGTGCTTATTTACCAAAAGCGCAGGAGAAAAGGAAGAACCGGCAAAGCCACCTCTTCCTGCGGAGTAGCAGGGGCCAGGTGGAGAGTGCTGTGGCTGCTTTATGCTGCAGCTTTCCCCGTAAAGTTCTGTTTGTAGTTGGAAGTGGGCTTGCCTACGCAACCAATGCTATTACAATTTTAGCCTCCTCATTGGTAGTATTTTGTTATGTTCACGAACTGCCCGTGTCCAGGATGTATCTAGAGGCTACAGACAGAAGAAGCAATTCATGGTTCAGCCAGAAGGTCTCCTTCAGAGGGCATTGGTCTCCCTGGGCTCAACCGTGGATGTTCCAGAGGTCCACACACCACCTATGCAGTGCAGAGAACTGTATCTGGGCAGGTAGTCAGCCCTTACAGGAGGGCAGTGGATGAGGGTGTTGTGTTCACAGCTGCGCTTGAGACAGTCTGAAAATACAGACAGATGCATTCAGAGAAAAGGATAGAGGTGTTTCCCCAAGGCATTTCCTCAATTGAGTTCTCCAAGGCTTTAGGTACTAGGATGACATGCATCTTGAAAATACCCTAAGTTTGATCAGATAGGATTCAGAAATATCATGCATGAAAAGGAGAAGCTTAGGAATGAGCAGGTAATTTCTAGCTGGTTCTTCACTTTGGAGCCATAGTCGTCTTCAGCCTGTGTATTATGGTATTTTCTTAGAGAGCATGAGAGTTATACATCAGGTGCTTGAGTTACTCTAGACAGGATCCAAATAACTCAGAAAAGAGAAAGAAGAATCTAAAACGAGAAGTTAAAGGAAATTCCACTGAACTAATCACTAGCTCATAGAGGTGGGAGGAAGAGAATGGCAGTGCTGTTCCCTGTGCTTACACGCAAGCAGCTAAAACAGCCTTTCCGTTGCCTTTCCAGGTGATGGTAACACAACTCCTACAAAATTTAAGAACACAAAAAGAGAAGGAGCCAGTTCGGGAAGGAGAGCACCAATAGAGAGTATCCCCGGAACAGATCGCACATCCTTTGAAAGTGGAGGTAATATACTTTAGCGTCGGCCTCTCATTGCTGAACATCATGTGGTAAATAAAATGACTGAATAGATTTTGATGGGGCTATCCAGAAGAACATTTTTTTAACCTTGTCTTCCAGCCTCCAGTCTCCTGCAGTATGACAAATTCTGAGGAACAGCACAACATTTTTGTTCAAGTTTGTTTTTTCACTTCTAGGAATTCACGCTTCGGTCCCCAAAGGAAAACCAAGTCACCAACAAAGGGGTCAAAGTAAGCATGATGAAACTGCTTCTTCTATGCCTTCTGTGAGGGAAACTGGAAGAAAGACTTACTTCGATTCTTCAGAACCTCGAAGATCAGCTTATGTAGTCTACCCTACCGTCACCCAAGAACCAAAGTTCAGTGGATCAACAGGTGGGCTCCTGCTTACACAGGATTCTTAAAATGCCTCAAATTTACCTCTCTGTGTCGTGCTGCTTTCGGTTTTGTCCCTGCAGGTGAACGTTAAGTTGGTTATGCCTAAATATGGGCAAGGG
Source organism: Theristicus caerulescens (assembly GCA_020745775.1). Taxonomy (NCBI): domain Eukaryota; kingdom Metazoa; phylum Chordata; class Aves; order Pelecaniformes; family Threskiornithidae; genus Theristicus; species Theristicus caerulescens. Next base: position 49,334,338 of record CM036560.1, on the reverse strand, counting down.
TAAATTTGATCCAGCATAATTTTCACAAGTAGACTGCAGAACTTCATCAAGAAATTTAGTAGTAAATCATTTAAATAATCAGAAGTTAAGAAAGCGATTTCATCTTGCCAGTTTCAGTCATCTCTCTGAAACTGGGTTGAATCTCCATCCTGAGGTGCCTCCCTGTCTTAATTTCCAAGAAAAGGAACCTCCTTCAGGCAGAGTAACCCCTACTTTCAGATGAATAAAGTTAAGGGGAATGAATCCCAACATCACTGCTTCGTCTCGGGCACGAATAGTTGTGGGTTTTTTCTTTTTGAAGAATACATCTTATCAAATTGCCAGGCTGAAACAGGATAGAGCATTTAAAAAAAAATCTCTGATCAGCATTTTTGGCATCAGAACGACGGTTACCATTTTCCCTGCCTTTCTTTTCAGCAGTACCTGAGCCACACGGTGGGAAATGCTCCAAACAAAAGAATCAGCTTGACACAAATAGGAGATTTTGGACCCAAACGGAAAACTATGGTAAGAGTTCACATGTTGTGTCTAAACTGAATATTTTAGGATGATTGTGCTCTTAATAATTTGAATTGATGGAATTGCGCTGGAATGAACAGAAAACCAGACTATTAATACTAATGACTTTGAACCAAAATTGACAGAAGATGGGTAGTCATTAGGCAGCATACTCTGCTGCTTTCACAAGCAGAGACAAAAAAGGCGACTGGAGTACGGATTCGTTTAATCTAAAGCAAAGTCAAGGATGTCCGTGGCAGAACCGCCTCATTTGGAAGATCCTGTGAGCCTGATGGACACGCTGCAAGAGTACAAATGATCTCTGAAGTACTAGAGGGGAAGTCTGTATTTAATACTAGCTTGTATTTCAGAGATGAGGTAGGATTCACCTGATGCATTCCTTGATACTTCAGCTAATGCAATATTTAATTCCCATGTCAGGCTCAGAGACTCTCTCCTGAAATTGTAGCTGAAATTAAGAGAGAATGTATGTGTTTTTTCTATAGACAAATATACTTCAGGATCTCATAGCGCACCAACTTGGAGGAAAAGAAATCCACCTGCAAAAACATTCTCCAAGGTTAAGACAACCATTCAGGTAACTGTCGGGCAGAAATTTTTACAACTCGGTCTTTTTAGTAAGAGTGACATGTCTCTCCCCACCTAGAAAACGCAAACTTGCTCTTGAAACTTCCCCAACCAAAACCCGCAAGATTCTAAGCAACGCTGAGCCGTCTGAAAGAGCAGTTAATAGTTCCGTTTGTTTGCAGACGTGCCGTTTTGCCTGTCTGACTAACCCGTGATTCCTAATTTTTCACAATATTACTGATACGAAAGCAAAACGTGTACCTGCCTTTAAAGTGAGGAGCTACAAGAAGTGGCTTTTGGCTTGTAGCACTGGACAAAGCACAGCAGGGACCACGGGAGTGCGACCTCTGCGTCTCTCTGTTGGATTGCTCGTGAAGCGTCTGCCATAGCTGAACAATGATCAGCCCAGGTCCCAGTTCCGAAAAGGACGCAGGCTACAAAACATTCACAAGATGCCCTAAGGACCACTAAGACATTTTGTAGCTGCTTGAAAGCAGAGATGAGAACCTCTGTCCTCTGTCTTGTCTTGAAAGCTTCCTTCTTAAAATGTTTCTGAAAGCGCATACAGTTTCACTCTACCCAATTATGCACACAACGGTCTGTATATCTATTTTGACAGCAGGGCCAGGAAGACATGGAAGTGAACAGGAAAGGAGAACGATATGTAGAGAGGAGAAAGAGATGAAGCCAGTGCGTCAACTGACAAGAAAATTTCCTTATTTCAGTTTAGACTTATCAGCTGGAGATCAGAAGATGATAAAATTGCAAATTCCAAAACTAAGATGTAGAAAGTACACCGTAGCGTTTTGAACCTGATAAAAATGGACATTTGTGTTTAAAAATAGTGTTTGTTTATTTGAAAGTGTACAATAAATGTACCTAATACAAATAAAGATGCATTCACCTTTAATACATATGTGTGTATATATATATCTTAATAAGTGTACCTAATACAAATAAAGAGGTATTCTATTTTATCTACATTATTTCCCTTGCTTGCAACAGGACCGTAATTAGTTCAAATAAATTCCACTGAGCTTTGACTATATTGAATTGACAAGCATAAACGCATGCCTTTGTTGAACTCATCTTTCAACTTCAAAGCTACCTGCAGAAAACTCCGCGCCTCAAATCAAGAAAACATCTTCCTCTCCCCGACTCCACGACCGGCAGCGCCCTGCGCATGGAGGACTGAGCGATCCACAGCACAGCTAGCCTGAGCAGGCGCAGGCTGTGCTGGGCTGTGCCCTGCTGCGGCTGAGGGAACGGGGGTTGTTTGGAACGGGGTTGCTGCCTGGACAGAAGGAGGCAGAGGGGAGACCTTACGCCTCGCCACAGCTCCCTGAAAGGACGTTGTAGCCAGGTGGGGGTCGGTCTCTTCTCCCAGGTAACAAGTGACAGGACGAGAAGAAACGGCCTCAAGTTGCGCCAGGGGAGCTTTAGATTGCACACGAGGAAAAATTTCTTCCCCAAAAGGGTTGGCGAGCCCTGGAACGGGCTGCCCAGGGAAGTGGTGGAGTCCCTGTCCCTGCAGGTATTTAAAGGACGTGTAGATGCGGTGCTTCGGGACATGGTTTAGTGGTGGACTTGGCAGTGCTAGGTTGACAGTCGGACTTGATGATCTCAAGGGTCCTTTCCAACCTAAATGATTCTACGGTTCGATGATTAAGCAATATATACGCGGCCTAATGAGATCTTAAGAGTTCCTGTGAGGTGTTATCTACTCTTGACTGGAATCAGAGGACCATAAGTGATCAGTGCTTTGTGCGATCTAATCCTTCTTTAAGCAGCTGGTCTCTCTGGTTTTGGGACAATCCACTAATGATATCAGAAAGAAACTTCAGAAACTTAGGGAACCAAATATAAGGAATTTAGAAAAATTATTGGAGGAAGCGTGGAGAGTATATCGGAATAGGGAGGGGGAGGCCAGAAGGAAACTGAGAAAGGAGAGAGTGGCTGCGTTAGCTCAGCAAAATTTGGAAAGAATGCAACCAGAAAGAGCTGGGCAAATAGGGAGAGGAATGAATAGGAGAGGAAGGGGCAGTTTGAGACATAACCAATGTGCTTATTGTAAAGAGCTCGGACAACTGGAAAAAGGAATGCCCCCAGCAGACACGGAATTCGAAGATTATGGCAGAATTACAGGAGGGTGATTGACGGGGACCAGGGGAATCCTCCCTAGCGCAACCCTTGGTAAAAGTTCAGCGAGGGAAAGAAGAGAAACCTGTAGAATTTTTCATAGATACAGCTGCTACATTCTCTGTATTGAATCAAACCTTATTACCTATAAACAAAATGTTAAGGTTGTGGGAGCAACTGGGCAGGTTGAAAAGGCTTTTTCCTTGAAACTGTCAAAATTTAGAACTGGGAAGAGTGTGGGGATTCACAAATTTCTCTACCTGCCTGAGGCTCCTAGACCATTACTGGGGAGGGACCTATTAGAACAAGTGAATGCTGAAATAAAATTTAGAAATGGGGCAATTGAATTCCAAATGCCAGATAAAAATCATATTGAAATTTTAAGTTTGGTTCTTACTGAGCCCCAAATCAGAGAAGAAGAAATTACACAAGAACTAAAAGACCAGGTATCCCCAGGAGTCTGGGCCTCAGGAATACCTGGAAAGGCTAAAAGCGCTGACTTGGTTGTTGTTAAACTCAAAGAAGGGGCACGACCTGTTAAGATAAAACAATACCCCTTGAAATTGGAAGATAGGCGAGGGGTGAAAAGTATTACAGAAGAGTTTGTAAAATTTGGACTATTAATTGAATGCTCTTCAGAATATAACACTCCCATTCTGCCTGTCAAAAAGTCTGATGGCAAAACTTACCGACTGGTGCAAGATTTGCGGGCAATAAATCAAATAGTTGAAGATTTGCATCCGGTAGTGGCAAACCCATATACTCTGCTGACTAGTTTAAAGGATACCTATGAATGGTTTACTGTATTAGATTTAAAGGATGAGGATGCATTCTTTTGCCTTACCTTGGCTCCAGAAAGCCGCAATTTATTTGCCTTTGAATGGGAAAACCCTGATACAGGACGAAAAACCCAACTGACCTGGACAGTGTTACCCCAAGGATTTAAAAATAGCCCTACCATTTTTGGAAATCAATTAGCTAAGGAATTAGAGACCTGGGAGAGGCCCCCAGGAAATGGGATTCTTATGCAATATGTGGATGATATCTTAATAGCCACAGAAAAGGATGAAGAGTGTAAGGAATGGACGGTGAGCTTGTTGAATTTTCTGCGATTAAGTGGTTATCGAGTCTCATTACAGAAAGCCCAAATCTTGAAGAAGGAAGTAATAGACCTGGCATTCGTGATTTCTAAGGGACAGAGACAGCTCGGGAATGACCGAAAGGAAGCTATCTGCACAACTCCAGAACCGACCACGGTAAAAGAGCTTCCAGCCTTTTGGGGAATGACAGCTTGGTGCCGATTACGGATCTATAATTATGGACTTTTGATTAAACCTCTGTATGAACTGTTGAAAAATAGCCAGACACAATTAATACGGACTGATGAAGCTAAGAGGGCATTCAAGGAACTGAAACTGGAGCTAATGAAGGCTCCAGCTTTGGGCCTACCCGATGTAACGAAACCTTTCTGGTTGTTCTCATATGAAAGGCAAGGAGTGGCTCTGGGAATTCTGGCCCAGAAGCTGGGTCCTTACAAACGAGCCGTAGCATACTTCTCTAAACAACTGGATGAAGTAAGCAAAGGATGGCCGGGATGCCTTTGGGCAGTGGCCGCCGTTGTTTTGATTATCCAAGAAGCTCAAAAATTTACTGTGGGACAAAAGATGATTGTGCACGCTTCCCACACTGTAACCTCCCTTTTAGAACAAAAAGGGGGACGTTGGCTTTCACCATCAAGATTCTTGAAATATCAAGCAGTCTTGATGGAACAGAATGATATAGAAATCGTCACATCTACAATTATCAACCCTGCTTCCTGTTTAAGTGATAAACAGGAAACGGAGACTGTCGTGCGTGATTGTATAGAAACCATTGAGACTGTTTATGCAAGCAGACCACACTTGAAAGAAGAACCACTGGAGGAAGCTGACCACACGTGCTATACTGATGGGAGCAGTTGCCTAAAGAATGGAGTTTGAATGGCGGGATATGCTGTAACCACCACCTAAGGGCACATCTGCACAACGAGCTGAGATAATTGCCCTAGTCAGAGCGTTGGAGCTGGCCGAAGGGCTGCGAGTAAATATTGGGACGGATTCAAAATACGCCTTTGGTGTAGTCCCTGCCCATGGAGCAATCTGGAAGGAGCGAGGACACTTAACTGCTCAAGGGAAAGGTATAAAACATGCTGATGTAATTTTGAAACTTGTAGATGCTGTACAACTTCCATCAGCAGTGGCGATTATGCATTGCAAAGGACATCAGAAAGGGAACACTGACAGGGAAGTGGGAAATAAATTGGCTGATTACGAGGCAAGGCGAGCTGCAGAACAAGGTGAGGTATTAAGTTGAATCCCTGAAAAATCTTTGCCACTACCTGAAACAATTGAATATGATGAACAGGATCAAAAGCTGATCACTAACTTAGGAGCTGAAACTGGCCCATCAGGATGGGCAGTGTTGAAATATAACAGAATAATAGTTCCCTTTGGAATATTATGGAAACTTATAAAAACAGAGCACGAGAAAACTCATTGGGGAACTGAAGCCTTAAACAACTCTCTTATTAAGCAAATTGTAGCTAGAAATTTATATCAGACTCTGAAGACTGTAGTTAAGAGATGTGAAGTATGCTTAAAGAACAACCCAAAAGTAGAAAACCGTGTGAACTTTGGAAATATCAACAAAGGAAATGTTCCAGGTCAAAACCTTCCCTTGCAGAACAAACAAAGCCCGAGAGGTAACGAGAATTCTATTAAAGGAAGTTATTCCTAGATTTGGAGTACCAGAGGCGATGTCTTCTGACAGGGGACCGCATTTCATATCACAAGTGGCCCAGCAAGTTAGCAAGCTTTTAGGAATCAATTGGAAATTACATACAGCTTATCGCCCGCAAGCAAGTGGGCAAGTGGAGAAAATGAACCATTTAACAAAAACACAACTAAGCAAAATTTGTCAGGAAACCAATTTAAGATGGGATCAGGCCCTCCCTATTGCTTTGCTAAGACTCAGAACCAAACCAAGGACTAAGGAAAAATTGAGCCCTTTTGAAATCCTACATGGGAGACCGTTTCAAACCAGATATCAGGGGCAAGATCTTACCCAGGTGGGAGAGGTTAATCTGCAACAATATTTAATAGCATTAGGGAAACAATTACAAAAGGTAAATGAATTAGTCATGTCCAATAGAGCATGGGGTTTAGACTCCCCGATACATCTGTTTAAAGCTGGAGATTGGGTTTATGTTAAAAATATTTCAGGTGACCTCCTCGAGGAAAAATGAAGCGGCCCTTTCCAAGTTCTGCTCACGACCTACACTGCGGTCAAGCTTGAGAAGCATGCTGCCTGGATCCACTGTTCCAGGATTAAAAAGGCTCCTGCTCCGTGGACAGTAGAACACTAAACTCCCCTCAAAATGAAACTGAAAAGATGATGATTGGATTTTACATTTTATCTATGCAAAATCTCCACTTTGGAAAAAAAGTGCCAAAAATTCTCCAATTTCAAACAAAAAATCTCCACTCTGACCCAGGAAGTTGCTCAAGCCTTACACAAGAATGATTGTTGGGTGTGTACTTATTTTGCTGAACACAGCAATAAGGGAGTGCCTTTAATAGGAATACCAATTCCTTTCAATACATCCTGGCGTGTTGAAGAATTATGCCATGGTCTTACCTCATGGCTACCTAATTGGACGTGGCTAAGGAATCTGTTTGTAATTGTTTCTCCCTTGGGGAGATTCGGACTGTGAGGAGAAGCACCCGTGGATTTTTGTATCACTTTCACAGCTTCAAAGGCACCAAGACCCACAAAAACAAGAAAAGTGCATGCGTGTGTTCCAGATCACAGATGCAGCCCCTATTCTGTTACTTAATCCCCTCCTGCCTGCTTCTCTCTGTCACTAGGGCCCCAAAGAGGCGGCAAAGGAAATTGAGGAGATTCAACATTTCGTGCGCTGAGGCCCTGAAGATCGCATTTCTGTCTTTCCACAGACTCGCTGCATGACAGATCCCCCACACTGGTTGAAACTAACAGGACTGGAAAATAAGCCCTGAGAGACAAGAATCGTTTCAACCGTCTTTCAGCTTCTTTGCTGGGTTTTCGATCCAGCCTGGCCCACCTCTAGGCTTGCCCTGCAGTTTCCAGAGGGGTAAAACCAGCAGTTTACTCAGGTAACCACACCCTGCAGCGTACCGAAATCAACCGCACAAAAGGCAAGAGAAGAATTCTCATTTGCCACTGGAGAAATTTGATATCCAAAGACACTATTTAAAGTCATAAATGAATTACTGTATATGAATCTAAAAATCTATCTGGAGAATCTTGCCTGCTTTAATACAACGTTTCCTTACCATTTCAGGTAAAGGCAAGAACCCCAGTGATGCCATGAACCACAGCCTTCTCATGCCTCCCAACCTCCATACTGCATTTAATCCTCCCCAAGGAAATTAGACACCCTTTCTCATATGAATTCTGGTACGCAGGCAAGATTTCCTAAGGCGAGATTTTCACAACAGCTGTAATCCAAGAAACGATACCCTAAAAGTGAAAAGCAAGTAAAAGAAGGCTTCTAGTCAGCATGAGAAACCTGCCTGTGGGTCTTCCTCATTCCCTCTATAGCTAGTCACGCAACAGCAGGTTCCGTCCACCTTTTCAGCAGGAATTGCATTGTATGTCTATCTGCCACCTCCAGGAAAGCAGGGCTCCGTCACGTCTAACCGTTACTTGGGAAGACAAACGCCATCACTCCGAACGTCCCCCCTTCCTCCTTCTTCCCCCAGCTTTTGATTGCTGAGCATGATGTCATATGGTGCGGAACATGCCTTTGGTCAGCTGGGGTCAGCTGTCCCGGCTGTGTCCCCTCCCAGCTTCTTGGGCACCCCCAGCCTACTCGCCGGTGGGGTGGGGTGAGAAGCAGCAAAGGCCTTGACGCTGTGTGAGCGCTGCTCAGCAGTTACAAAAGCATCCCTGTCTCAGCAACACCGTTTTCAGCACAAATCCAAAGCACAGCCCCAGACCAGCCACTGTGGAGACAATTAACTCTGTCCCAGCCAAAACCAGCACAGGGAAGTACCCTTACATGACCATTATCAAGATGGTGTTGGTACTGAGAGCTGAACAATTAAGTTGCTGACCGTCTGGCAATCGTTCCAGCTCTTCCATCCAGAAGGCAAACACCAACAGCAGAAAGTCACCCAGAGGGATTCCAGTTCACCGGGCAGCCAACAGACAGCAGTACGTGCTGCTCCTAAAATCGGGAAACGCAAGTTGCAGGCCTACAGCTGGACAAGTGAATGCCACCCCACGCTGTCCCGACATCTCGGGGAGAAAGAACTTTGATTGGGCTCCATTACTTTCACCTTGCCAAGTATTCCACATCTGGATCCAGCCTCAAATCAATTCTTCTGCCATAAGCCTGATAAGCCTTCGATCACAACAAAACCAAAACCAAACCAAAACCAAAAGCCCAGAGAGAGAGAGAGAGAGACAGAGACAAGCTTAGTTTTCCCCACAAGGCTCACAGGCGGGGATGGCAGGATGGTTTTACACAAGCTCCCAGCGCGGTCACGTTGGAGTGGCCTCATTCCTCGCCACGACTGTTCCCCACCCTTAGCAAAAGCAAACACAACGCCAGGGTGAGCACCTGGATGCACCTGGCAGCAAAAGCGTGGGACAGAGCTGAAACGGCACCCCAACGACCTTTCTCGCCCGCATTTCAGGGGGGGAGCCCTATGGACACCGCTACCGCGCACTGTGCTCAAGAGCTGCAGCGAAACCTCTCGGCTGTCCCCCTCCCCGCGGCTCAGCGACTCCCCCGGGGACGGGGACGGGGACCGGGACCGGCCCCGGCCCCTGCAGTGGAGACTGCGGCCCCGCCTGCCGCCCGCCCAGCCCCCACTTCACTCCTCATTTTTCTCCACCTCCTCCCCTCGGAGCAGCACAGGGGGACGGCGAATGGGGCTTGCGGTCACATCATCACTTGTGGGCTCTGCTGCTCCTTCCTCCTCAGGGGGACGACTCCTCTCCCCACGGGTCCACAGGTCCTGCCAGGAGCCTGCTCCAGCACAGGCTCTCCACAGGGTCACAGCCTCCTTCGGGCATCCACCTGCTCTGGCACGGGGTTCTCCATGGGCTGCAGGTGGAGATCTGCTCCACCGTGGACCTCCATGGGCTGCAGGGGGACAGCCTGCCTCACCATGGTCTTCACCATGGGCTGCAGGGGAATCTCTGCTCCGGTGCCTGGAGCACCTCCTCCCCCTCCTTCTTCACTGACCTTGGTGTCTGCAGAGTTGTTTCTCTCACATTTTCTCACTCCTCTCTGCGGCTGCTGTTGCCCAGCAGTCTTTTCCCCTTCTTACATATGTCATCACAGAGGCACTACATGGGGGAAGCTTGATAGGCCCCTAGAGAGAGACTAGAAGGCTTTCAGTCGTTTCAATGTCTTCATACTTCTCCCCCAGCTTGGCTGTAACCATCCCTGAGCCAGCCTTGTCCCATTTGTGCCCATGGAGTCAGTGGCACCTAAAGTGTTCATCTCCAAGTCACTGATGTCACTCAGTGGTGTAAGTGTGACCCCATGTCCTGGGGATAGCAGCACGCCCTGCCGTTTTCCAGGACCAAAACTTCATTTCCCCCCCTAGGTATTTTTTGTTCAGAGGCAGCCTAGGACCCGCATGAGAACAGAGGTGTGAATTAGGGCCACAAGTGTACGCTGTTCTTTCTGCTTTAGCTGTGGCAGTGGGCCTCATGCAAGCACGCAAAAGCAATGAACCCCAACAACGTAAGCAGTTAACAGCTAAGAGTGCGCTAACGGGAAGCAGCAAGTTTCCCCATCCAAAGAAAGAGCTACGGTAAGAACAACATTGGGCACGAGGGTTTTGGTTAAAAAGAGTCAAAGAATAAGGTTTGTCTTTGTGGTATCAAAGCTTTGTTTCTAAGACCGCAGGTCCCATGGCGAGAAGTTGGGTATTAAGCCCCGCCAAATGGGTTTGTTCCAGGTTACGTTAAAGAAACACCGGCATCGGAGACTCTTTGCAACGGTCCGGTTTTCCGTACTTCACTCTGAAGCGATGGAGCTAAAGGAAGACGTTCAAGCTGGACAGGCCACACAGCGCCATCATGCTGATGGCACCAGCTGGAGGAGCCGTTGGCAACCGTCGAAAGGTAACATTCTATACCGGCTAGCAACTGCCTTCGTCGGTTCAGCAGGCCTGGAGCAGGTACCACCTCCTTCGTTCAAGCGTATTTGGCTGTCTGTGGGAGTTTTGTTTCAAAAAAGCAGCAGAGCTAAGGTTCTGAGGTCCAGTTTTTGAAAGAAAACTCCTGCTTTCAGGATAAGATTACAATTTGCCTGAATGTTGATAGCTTTAACGTTTTCATGTATGTTCTGCCAGTGTCAAGAGCGAGGACACCAGTAACAACAGGAGGTGAAAATGGCCGCAGCTGGGAGTGACAGCTCTTTCCGGTTTTATTCCCCCTACGCACAGGTAAATGCTGTAGATCATAGAGTGGTTTGTATCCTTGGTTTTCCTGATAGATCCCTGTTGAAAGGGACGTTTATTATGTAAAGGTAGAAGTTGATAGGTCACTCTGTCTGGGTCATGGCCGCATCTGTAGATGAAAGATCTGATTTTTGGAAGTGGTGAGAAGAGCTAATGACCATCGAAACTATGGACAATTTCTCCTGGGGCTCAGGCCCTGAGGGCTCAGGCACTCAAGGAGCACATAAGCTAAAATGGGCGCATAAAGATCACTCATGGCTTTCTTATTGAATCCACGTTACATTGATTCTGAATCAATAGACCCTGTTTATCATTTCTGCTTATTGCGACTACTTGAATTTCTGCAAAATCAGTTATGTAAAACAAAGTCCTTCAAAATGGGTTTGCCCTTCAAAGAAATACCTATATTGCACCTGGTGAAGATCCAGGGGTGGGTGTAGGGCTCTTCGTTATTGCACCCATTCCAGCATCGGGGATTTAGGCGTTAACGCCTGGGAGACGGGCTTTGGCTCCAGACCCCAGCGTGTCTCAGCGGATGGCCCGCTGGTACTGACTACAGTCCAAGAGCGGCGTGTTTTGGAGGTGCTGCTCCGAGCCCCAGCTGTTAATGTCTGGAACTGGGTGAAACCTACCCTCAAATATTCCAATATTTTCAGCTGTGACTTTGTCTTCCTTTAAAAAATTACACAGAAACTTGTTAAAAAATAACCGGCAACCTGGCATTTACGGCTCTCCGCTGGGATGTAGCTCATACCCAGGCTATAAACCTGATTTCATATTTGTCACTCTAATACTGTTATCTACTTGAATTTCTGCAAAATCAGTTATTTAAAACAACGTCCTTCCCCATAGGTTTGCCCCATTGTGACTAATAATTTTTTTCTTCTTCCCAGCATCTCATGAAAAGTCTGCAGTACAGTCAGTACACTGCTTTACTCCTATTCTTATCTAGGAACAGTCTTACACCATGAAAGCTCCATTGACCTCACTCAAGGCAACTTTAGAGTTATCTGGAGCTTAAGATAACTTTAAATGTTCTAAAATATCAGAATGTGGTCCCACAAAATCTTCACAGCAGTGCACCACGTATTAATCCATTTGGTCCATTTTTATGGTTCTTTTTACAATACCTGAAAACTGTTTTCTCCTGCAGCAAAAGTACAGAAACATCCACTGTTACTGGGAAACTCAACCCATGGGCTGCATGAGGATCAGCTGCGCATTCCATCATAGCAAACCTCGCCAGATAAATGGACTTTTTTTGCCACCTAGTAACAGTGAGTAAAAATATTTTCTCAACAGTTGGTTCATTAGAGTAAGTAAATACACAAAAATGTCCTTCCGGTACTTACTTCCAGCGCTTCCGTAATACATATTAAGGTCGAGAACTGTACCATGGCAAATCAATCAGGTACGATCTGCTCTCCCAGCAAGTTCAAGGCACAGAAAGGAATTGCACTGGCATTTCAATAGGGGTGCCATATGGATTTTTTGAGCTGTCGTGTTACGGATCTTCCTTCCACTAGTAGCAATACCTGGTGATAGAGCACAACACGTTACAGGGATTCAAATTCAAAGCCTGCGTGCTCCACGATAACATTGCAAATATCAAAACTGCATTTATTCATGTTCATACTCTAGAGATCTTCTTAAACTAATTTAAGTTTGGTTTGGCTTACACTCCGCAGAGCTAGTAATATCCTCCTCGGGACACTGAAAAAGGCTCTATCAAGCTAAAGTGTTGTACCTTACTTTCTGTTGCATGAGATACAACCAATCTGATCTGCAGGAGTGGTACTGCAATGGGTTTAAACATGCTGATACACATGCTGCTCACAGGCAAGCAAGAGACGCACACAAATAACAACAAGTGGAATAAAAGAAAATGCCCGCGCTTCATCTTCTCTCTTTAAAACTGGAAAACATATCCAACTTCAATACTTTTCATATCATGCACACAGAATCCTGGTTGTATCTTGTCGGAGTGGGAATTCGGACCCGGAGTAACGATGTAACCTCGATGCGAGTATGATCCTTCTCCTTTATTTCAGACAATTACAAGGCTTATATAGACTATCAGCAGAGCACTCGATAGCAATATCTCTATGATTGGTTCATTACAAGTGTTCACGCGCTTAAGACAGTTATATGATTGGTACAGGGTTGCTCTTCATGCGAAGAAGTTTGTCAGCACATTCCGGACTTTTAGCTCGCCTCTGTTGTTTTCGCTGAATAGTCTTCATTCCAGATCCGTTCACAGTGTCCTCTGTGCTTCTCGATACACTAACAGCAGGATTGCTCACACTTGTAAAGATTATGTCCCTTCTCAATTAACCATTCTTCCACAATTCCCCCTTCTTTTTTTTGAGCAATCCAGGTGTCGTGTATCACTTTTAATAAAGCTCGTTTAATGCAGCTAAATGCTATACAAAGGCATAACCCTAAAATAGCAAGGATAACTAATATTTGAATTGCTTCGGTAAGCAAGCTTATCAGCCATGGTGGTAGTTTTCCAAAAAGGTTAGTTAACCATTCATCAAAAAGCCCTTGTCTTTGTTGTATCTTATTAGCATGTTCTCTTAACCATTGTAGTTGTTTGTGAATTGATTCGCTATGGTCAGATAAGTTCATACAACACATACCCTCAAAATCTTCACAACCATGACCTTGAGCTAACAACAAAAAATCAATTGCTGCTCTATTTTGCAAAAGCGCATGTCGCAAGCTATTTTGATCCTCTAATAAGTATTCTATTATTTCTGTGATGACATTTGCTTGTTTTTCAGCCCAACATGCTAATTGCCCTATTTGTTTCAAAGCCTTTCCTGCAGCTGCTCCAGGTACAAACAGAGACATAAATACTCTTTCAGTACTACTAAGAAGGGTAATTTGATCATCGCACTTTGGTGAGAGACCCGAAACAGATCGTTTTGTGTGCTTTGGAATTGTGATGTTTCTCCACCAATTTTGATTTGGAGCTAATAGTGTTAGTTTACCAGATAACATGGTCCACCAAACACGTTTCTTGGAATTCCTTGCCATGCCCTGTCACCGCATATCAAGAACACATCTGGTGGCAAGGCTTTTGGGGTGCTATTATTCCAAATTGGGACTGCGGTCCTTGTTTCTTCTCCTAAGGCTCCCAGGCCTTGAGAGCTCGTGACATTTGTGCCGCAGAATGCGTTTTGATTTTGGTAATCATAATTGTTATTTTTTGAGGTGACATTTGTCCATCCCGGCCAATTAAATGTTTTGTAAAAATTTATACCGGTAAAGGCAGATCCTCCAAAATAAATACAAGTTTGAGTCCAATTTTTTGAGGTGTTTCCAATTCTCATTGACCCTAATAAGCCTAACTCTTGAGGATCCCATGGCAGCGTAGTATTTAGGCTATTGATAAGCACAGCACTGCAATTACTAACAGAATTAGACAAACTACAATTTTGCGTGGCAAAGCATGAAATTTTTCTATATTGAAACCAGGTATCCCTATTAAACATGTTCGAAAAGGCTCTGTTGCAGAAGCAAGCGATAGACAAAAGGCTTGTTGTCCTGTCTTGTTTGCCCATGTAACCCACATGTTTTCTCTGGGTTTAATCCTGTAGAGAGTCATTACCAATGGGAGTAGCATCGCTAGAATCAGGAGCTTGACCATTTTGCTCACGCGGTGAGTCATGATGAGCCAAAACAGGTTTTACGCTCTTGCTCGGCACCCACACTGGACCACGATCTGTGGAAACACACATATATCCTCGACCGTTAAATATAACCGGAACAGGTCCTAACCACATTCCTGAGATAGGATCTCTATATTTTACTTTAAACTGTGGAAGTGTTGTTGTAGCATTAAACTTAAGGTGTTGATGGTGAATTACAATAGGTGGCTCTTCTCTGTCGCCCATAAGGCAAAGAAAATTTAGTGTGAAAAGTACGCGATGCAACCTTTGTTGTGCATCAGTTTCAACACCTTTTTGTTTAGCTAGATAATCTCTTAGAATTTGATGAGTGCGTTCCACTAATCCTTGTCCAGTAGGTGAATGTGGAATCCCTGTCACATGATCGACCCCCCATCGTGATAAAAATGCTCTCACCTTTTGACTAACATAGGCAGGACCATTATCAGTCTTAATGCGCTCTGGTACGCCTAATACAGCGAAGCAAGCAAGCAAATGTTTAAATACATGATGTGCTTTTTCTCCAGGCAACGCAGTTGCCCATATCATTTTCGAAAAGGTGTCAATTGTTACATGTACATACTTTAACCTACCAAATTCTGGAACATGGGTAACATCCATTTGCCATAATTCTAATGCTTTTAGTCCTTTTGGATTTACTCCTACTCCTATGCCTGGCCCGTGATTTCTGCATTTTGGGCAGGTCTGAATGATGCTTCAGGCTTCATTTTCTGTTAAATTAAATTGCCTTTTTAAACCTTTTGTGTTTTGGTGAAAATTTTCATGACTTTGTCTGGCCTGTTGAAATTTATCCATAGGAGGCGCATGGCATGCAGGACTAACTAGGCTGTCAGCTAGTTGATTACCATGGCCAAGTCCAAGATCTAACTGATGACTGCGAATATGGATAACACAACAGGTTGCTGTTCGTTGATTTAATACGGATCGTAACTTGATAAATAGATTTCCTAATCTAGGGTTGGTTGTTTCCCTTAGTAAGGCATCCTCTAACCGTGGCATTATTCCAGCCACATACATTGAATCTGTTACTACATTTAAAGGAGTGTTTAGCCAATTAGCCAAGGCCCAAACTACTGCAGTTAATTCTAAAGTTTGAAGGGAATCTTGAGGTTGTCCCTCTATAATGTGTTGTTTCCATTGATCACCTTCTTTCCAGACGCAAGCTGCGCGCCGTAGGCGCTTGCCCGCATCAGTGTAGATGGTTACCCCATCTGGTAATGGTTTTTCACTTACTTTGGATTTTTCTATCCATTGATTCCGTTTTAATACTTGCCATAATTTTCCTTGAGGCTGCTGCGAGTGTATTCTGCCATTATAGCCTAATAAGGCGTTCTGTATGGCAACAGCATTACGGAGCCACCATTCTATATCTATGGCGTTAACAGGTATACTGATATTCTCTGGCTCCTGACCACTGATTTCTATAATTTGCGACCTTCCTTTACGTATTAATTCTCCAATTGCCTCAGTTCGCGTTTGGATACTCGTTTTTGGTTGCACACTTAAAAACACCCATTCTAGTACATTAAACATATCTTCTGGACTTTTGTTCTTGACAGTGGATTTGACAGTGGCATCCAAGACAGTGGATTTGGCAGTGGCACCCAATGAGAGAGGAGAGGTAAATTCCCCTTTCTTGTTTTGCCACTGACAAATGACAGCATATGGTGAGTCTTTCCCGTTACATATGATTAAGGAGATTGGTAATTGCAAAATTCGGCGGAAAGACCATGATGAATGTAATTTTTGCGTAATTTGTTGTAGCACCGTATGCTGTTCTGCCGTCAGAGTTATTTTGTCGGCCGGATTTGTGCCTCGCAACAGTTTTGTTAAGGACCCAATTTCAGTGTTGGAAATGCCAACGCAATTTCGAACCCACTGAATATCTCCTAATAAAGTTTGGAGATCATGTAATGTATGTAGTTGAGTAGTAAGCTCTGTTTTCTGTGGTCGAATTTTTGAATTCGTGATGGATCATCCAAGATATTTCCATGGGCTGGTATGCTGCACCTTTTCTGGTGCAATAATAAGTCCCTTTTGTGATAAGATAGAGGTTAACTGTTGCAACACGTCTTCAGAAAATGGTTTTTCTTGACAACAAAGAATATCATCCATATATTGATAGATTATCGTGTTTGGCCATTGGGTTCAAAGCGGCTGTAGTGCCCATGCCACATAAAGCTGACACAGCATGGGTGAGTTTTTCATTCCTTGCGGCAAAACAATCCATTCGTATCGTTCTGCTGGTGCAGCTTTGTTTACAGCAGGTACAGAGAAGGCAAAGCGCTGTGTGTCTTGTGGGCGTAATGGAATAGTAAAAAACCAGTCTTTTAAGTCGACTATCAATATGTGCCATCCATCTGGCAACATACTGGGAGATGGCATTCCGGGTTGTAATGCACCCATAGATTGCATTTGATCATTGACTTTACGTAAATCATGTAAAAGTCGCCACTTTCCATTCTTTTTTGGGATTACAAAAATGGGCGTATTCCAAGGGCTAACAGAGGGTTTAATATGCCCAGCAGCAAGTTGCTCGGAAACCAATTGTTTAGCAATTTGCAGTCGCTCTTTAGTCATGGGCCACTGGTCAACCCACACAGGCTCATTAGAAGTCCAATTCAATGGTGGGTTGGGCGGCTGCTCTCCAGCGCCCATGACTAAAAATTTTTTGTAGTCAAAACAGCTCCAATTTGGCCTAAAACATCTCAGCCGATTAAGGCTTCCAGTGTCCCAGGCAAAGGTAACACATACACTTTAAGATTGGCTTGTTGGCCCTCGGGAAATTGCAAATGTACTGGTTGCTTGCTGATATAGGGAGTAGATTGTCCCCCAACACCTGCAATAGATGATGTTGGTAGCTCTACCAGCCAATTTGTAGGCCACACCTCACGGCTGATGATTGTAACATCAGCTCCAGTGTCTAACATTGCTTCAATTTGTTGTGACCTTCCATGTTGTGACATAGTTATTTTCATTGTAGGGCGTTGGTCCATTTTTGCAGTAAAAAAGACTGCAGGTCCGGTAGATCCGAAACCGCGATCACCTCGATAGGCATTTGATTGTGGCAATTGGTTCAGCGAGTTATTTATAGCAACTATTTGTGCAATTTTGCTACCTTTAGGGATGAATATAGGTGGACAAACAGTGTAGACCATAATGTGAATGCGACCTGTGTAGTCAGCATCAATTACTCCAGGTAGCACAATAAGTCCTTTTACAGTGGCGGAAGAGCGGCCTAATAGCAATCCTCCAATAGTACTATTTTGGTGAAAGAGGGGCCCCATCACATTGCTAGGAATTTTTTGGACATTGGAATCAATAAGGGTGACATCTATTGTGGTTTCTATATCGATTCCCAGACTCCCTTGGGTTGCGGGTGGGTGCTGCTGTAAAAAACCCGTGTCTCGTTTTGAGGGTTCACTTGTGTCTGCGCGCGGCCTCTCTCCGCGCTCTGCTCTCCGTTTCCCGTACAGACTTTGGTGGCATGGCTATCCCTTTGACATTTGTCACACCAAACTGTAGCACGACAATTTAGTCTTATATGTCCCGACTCTCCACAGCGGTGACATTTTCCTCGAAAAGGTTGATTAGATGTTTGCCCAGGCCTTTGTCCAGTAGTGTGACTTCGTTTTTTCTGCACAAATGCGGCTAATGGTTGTATTACTTCGCGAACGGCTCCTTGAACCGCAGCAGCGACGGTATTTCCTTGTCGTTGTGCCTCAGCTCTTTCTACTCGGAGGAGCATTTCTTCTACACCCGCACCTTTTGGTAATGTAGCTAATATTTGCTTTGTGGTTTTGTTAGCATTATCAAAGGCTAATACTTTAAACATTTGTTCTTTATTTTCTTCAGATAAATCAGGGTGATTCATTAACGCTTCCCAAAGATGATCTATAAAGTTGCTGTATCTTTCTGTGGCTCCTTGAAGTAAGTTACCAAATGAAGGGACACTTGACCCTGGCAGGCTGAGAAATGCTTCCAACGCTAATTGGGAAGATAGTTGTAGCATGTTTGCTGGGAATGTTATTTGTACTTGCAGGTTGCTATATTTCCCTTGTCCAGTGAGCATGTCAGCTGTGACTCCGCGGAGTGGATCGTCTTCCCCTTGTCTTCGGGTTGCAGCATCTGTGGCTCGTTGAATCCAAGATGATTGCCATAGTATGTATTGAGTTGGAGTTAATAACAGTCTCATTAAGTTTTGGCAATCGTATGGACACATAAGGTCGGGAGAGAAGATCCAGCTAACAATTTGTCGTGTTGCCATGGATTTCACTCCATAGGTTGAAATGGTGGTATGTGCTTGTTGTAGAATTTTCCAATCATGAGGTTCCCACTTTCCTTGATTATTTTCTTGTATGACAGGGAATGCTAATGTTGTAGGGTTTCCTGTCCCATCAACGGGCTTCCATTGTCCTTCCAGAATTGCATCTCTAATAATTCCACTCCAGCGCGCAACTCTGGGGTGTGCTGATGGTTTCATTAAACATGGAGGCACGCTTTCTTCCTTCGTAGTTGTTTGTGTTTCCAATTTCTCAAGTCGGTTTAGAACTGTTTGTAACATTTCTGTAGTGACATCTGGGGGTTGCTGCAATTCTTTCTTAGAAGTTGGAGTTGTAGTTCCCGTTGATTCCCCAAAAGAAGGCAGCGGTGGGTACAGCGGAGATGAAGGCGCTGAGGGTGCTGACGGCGCCTCCCTTCTTCCCGTTGCCAGGGAAGGCCGGCAGGGTACTCCGCCTAAGTCAATGAGGTCAGCAACTGACGTTGCTCCTGCCCCTTTTGGAGTTTCTGGTGGAGACACTTCCGCCTCTGCCTCAGATCGTATTCCGGCTCTGCTAAGAGAAACTTCCGCTCCCCCTGGTGCCCGCACCGGGGTCGGAGGCACACCTTTTATTTCGCCCGGTGAGTTAAGACTTTCCTTTTCCCGCAGTTCACTTACGTTTTTACAAATAGTCCCAGACATTCCTCTTACGGCAGGCAGTCCGAAAAAGCGTGTGATAGGTCCTGGTTTACTTTGGGGTTTTTTAATAACTTTTCCTGGACCCAGCATTTGAGCAGCAGCGCATGCCACTTCTCTTTCTGCTTTCATCACTTTTAAAGTCTCTAACACGGTGTTCCAAAGTGTACCAACTGCCTTTATCTCCTTTTCATCTTTTTCATCTCCCTCAATCGTTTTTTGCCACATCGTCCCTCCAAAGTCCCGCCATTCGGATATGGAAAATAACAGATGAGTGTCAGTAAAATGACCCCAACGCTCAAGTGTAATTTACACAATTGCTTCGCTGGTGCCTCTATCCCTCTCTTAGAGAGTATTCCAGCTAGCAGTGTGGCCGCAGCCCCCGTTTCCATTGCTGCGCCTAGTGAGGAACGACCTCACACCAGCGTCTGCTCTGCCCTTTTGACCCGAACAGCGCCCGTTATCCTGAGAGGTGAGGAGCGACCTCACGCCGGCGTCTACTCTGCCTTCTTGACCCGAGCAGCCGAAACTTCCCACTCCCCTCCTCTAGCTGCTTACCGCAGTCACGGAGAATGTGAGCGATGTTACCCTCCTCTGCTGCTCACCACAGTCTCGGAGATCGCAAGCGACGTTACCTTCCTCTGCTGCTCACCGCAGTCTCGGAAATCGCAGGCAAAGAAACCATCCTCTGCTACCAGATGTCGGAGTGGGAGAGTTTGGACCCGGAGTAACGATGTAACCTCGATGCGAGTATGATCGTTCTCCTTTATTTCAGACAATTACAAGGCTTATATAGACAATCAGCAGAGCACGCAGTAGCAATATCTACATGATTGGTTCATTACATGTGTTCACGCGCTTAAGACAGTTATATGATTGGTACAGGGTTGCTGTTCACGCGAAGAGGTTCGTTAGCACATTCCTGACTTAGTTGTTGTCTCTTATGTTGTTTGCCAAGTAGTCTGTTGCTGTTCAAGGTCAGTTTATAGTATCCTCTGTGCTTCTTGATACACTAAAAGCAGGATTGCTCACACTGAAAAGATCATGTCCCTTCTCACTTAGCCATTCTCCCACAAATTCCCATGTCAGGCTCAGAGACTCTCTCCTGAAATTGTAGCTGAAATTAAGAGAGAATGTATGTGTTTTTTCTATAGACAAATATACTTCAGGATCTCATAGCGCACCAACTTGGAGGAAAAGAAATCCACCTGCAAAAACATTCTCCAAGGTTAAGACAACCATTCAGGTAACTGTCGGGCAGAAATTTTTACAACTCGGTCTTTTTAGTAAGAGTGACATGTCTCTCCCCACCTAGAAAATGCAAACTTGCTCTTGAAACTTCCCCAACCAAAACCCGCAAGATTCTAAGCAACGCTGAGCAGTCTGAAAGAGCAGTTAATAGTTCCGTTTGTTTGCAGACGTGCCGTTTTGCCTGTCTGACTAACCCGTGATTCCTAATTTTTCACAATATTACTGATACGAAAGCAAAACGTGTACCTGCCTTCAAAGTGAGGAGCTACAAGAAGTGGCTTTTGGCTTGTAGCACTGGACAAAGCACAGCAGGGACCACGGGAGTGCGACCTCTGCGTCTCTCTGTTGGATTGCTCGTGAAGCGTCTGCCATAGCTGAACAATGATCAGCCCAGGTCCCAGTTCAGAAAAGGATGCAGGCTACAAAACATTCACAAGATGCCCTAAGGACCACTAAGACATTGTGCAGCTGTCTTGAAACCTCTGGCATCTTGTGTCCCTCTGATGAATGGCCTGACCTTTAGTCTGCAGTCTGCACTCTACTGTCACATTGCCTTCTTATCTCCCCTGTGTCCCCCACGGACATAACAGGGAATTCGGTCTGCAGTTGCACAGTTCGAAATGTGGACTAGCAAAATGTCCTCTTAGTTCTTGCAAGCTTAGCCTTCTAGCTTTCTGTGAAAGTGCTTCCCTGAAAGGGACAAGAGGTAAGTTTGAACCCTGCTGAGCACTGCCCTTTCTTGGGTGAATCCTTTTACTGCTACTTGATTTTATAGAAGATGGTCAATAGCACTTTTTCCAAGTGGTCTTGTTTGTGGCTCAAAAAAGTGCAACTTTGTCATTCTGTGTTTCAAAGCCCTCCAGACAGCCTAGTTGTCAGTATTCCTGAGTTTACCCAGGGCAGTTCCATACTCAGCATTAGGCCATTTTGATTCCCGTCTGAGATGCAAATTCTGTTGAGGCACCACATAGATGCAAAGCACCTAAAACCACCTCTGTAGTCTCTCATCAGGCTTGCTACCATATTTGGTTTTTTTGCGCCAGTACCACATGGTTCTCAAACATCTGCTTGGGAAGGTTTTAGAGGAAAAATACTTGAATGGAACATTTTGAAACATGGGTGAATTATATTAGGATGAATTTTTTTTTCTGTTGCTTTTAGAAGTGTTGAAAATTTGCTTCTTAAAATGTTTCTGAAAGAGCATATAGTTTCACTCTAATAAATTTTGCACAAAATGGTCTGTATATCTATTTTGACAGCAGAGCCAAGAAGACATGGAAGTGAATAGAAAAGGAGAACGATATGTAGACAGGAGAAAGAGATGAAGCGAGTGTGTCAATTTCCAAGAAAAATCTAAGTTGAAATAAGGAAATTACGAACCGGGAAATCCAAAGATGATAAAATTGCAAATTCCAAATATAAGATGCAGGAAGTATACTATAACATTTGAAAACTGATAAAAATAGAAATTAAAAAAGTATGCTCTGTGTGGTCACATATAAAGGTCTTCAATATATTCACTAAGTTTCATCTGTTATGAAAATTTGACAGTGTAAATGATTTTTACAGACTGTTCTAAGGCATAATTCCTAATATGAATAAATACTACTAGTTTTACTTAGCAGTTTCAGAGGACTGTTAATGTAAACAGCAATAATTCTCTATTGTAGAAAGTCACCATTTTGGTGTGAAAGCCAGATTCTTAGATGGTTTAGCTGTTTGCCAGACGTTTGGGGGCTCAGTCTGAGTTTGATCTTGAGATTTTGCCATTTTAACATGGCAGCAGAACTGTGTTATGAACTAAATGAACTTCACAACAAAACTCTCAGAACTGAAATATGCCTTTACACACTTTGTAAAGTAAAGTGCAAAAGATTGCATAAAGACTGAGAGAAAGACTGATAAGAAGCATACTTTCATATTGCTTTCTGTAGAAACAAACATACTAAATTGTTACATATATGTGACTTCATATCTTTGTCTCAGATGGTTTTCCATTTTTGCATTTACGTGAACTTTGGTTGTTCTTAGAACATCATCAGTTTTGGAGGAGAGCCCTTCAAACTTCTTTCTGTAACACTGGCATCCAGTAATTATCTCAGTGGCACCCGTAACTGTGTCTGTAAAAGCATTTTGCTTCCGTGGGGCTTTTTCTTCATTGTGACTGTTTAGAACATGAGGATGGATCAGATAGATACCTTCCAGGGTGCCTTCTCGCTGAAATGATTCTAAAGTTCTATGAGAAATATAGTCATACATTTCTCTATCCTACTTTATTGAGAATACCTTGCAGAAACCTTGGGTAGTAATGGTGTGATTTTTATTCTATTTCAAAATTTAATTTTTAATAATTTAAACTTAAAAAAACCCTGTAGTGATTATAAACATGTATGCAGTTCAGCATCACTTTCCTTAACTGAGAGAAGAATAGAAAAACCTAGAGTATCTCGTTTAGCTGAGAGTTACAAAATGTACAAAACAGACAAGAAATATCTCCTTAAAATCAAGGACTAAGTCTATTGAAAATGTTTCCCCCCTCTAATTACACATTGGAGTTTCAAATTGTAGTAGAAGATGCCTTGTGGCAACATTTTATATGTTGTCTGCCTGAGGCAATTTAAAATGTTAATTCAGAGGGATATTGTGTCCAGTTATTTTTTCACATCTTGAAAAATGCTTTTAATCTCATTTTTTCCATGTAAAAGAAATGGAAATTTTACATTTACTAATTGTTCAATGTCTCCATAATTTAGAGTATTAAATTTGATAGGACCATAAATTGAGCAGGGGAAAATGTTGTTATTCTGGTTTGATTTTTGCATTTCATTAAAAAGGATTTCAATATGTAATTTTTGTAACTGTTTAGTGTTGTGACTATATGGATGTGTAGGCACAGGCTGTGCCGTGCTGCATGTACAGCCTGCTGCATTGCGCCGCACAGATCCCTTGCCCGCAGGACAAACTCAGCCACCTCCTTGGAACAGGGGAGCCTGCAGGCAGCTCCCGCTTGGTACTGGTGATTATAGCTCCTGCCTGGCCTCGCCTTTATCTAACAGTGCAGCGAGAAGAAGTTCTCATGGGAACATCCTTTTGTTTGACAGTAGAAATGAGAAATAGAGTTGGTTTCTTTAGGAAAATCCTGTAAGAGTTCAAATGACCAACGTGGAGTAACATTTCCATGGACAGGATCTGCACGGTGTGCTGGGCCGTGGTCAGAGGCCCATTCAATGCTGAGTAACTTGGGTTTCCCAGCATCTGAAGGGTCGTATGATTATCTGTTCTATCCTCCTTTTCTTTTTAGTGTGATCTCCAAAAAGCAGCATCTTAAGAGATGCTTTATAGGATCTGAGTGCCTTTCCAACTGAGATTATTAAGAACTAGCACCTCCTGGTGCAATTGAACCCACCTTCCCACCCTGAAAAGCTAACCCAACAAAACAAAGCCAAAAGAAAATTGTTTTCTAGCATCTTAACATGCCAATATCCCCAGCAGAGGATAAGGCTAAGTGTTGGGCCCAGCTCAAGGGAAAGACAAATAAATGCAAGAGAAGGACATGGCCATGAGGGCAATACTTGGCTGATCCTGGATTGTTGTGGAACCACAGCCTCAGTACCTGATCTCTTCCCTTTTCACGGGAGCTTCCTGTACAGAAATTAAAAACACTGTTTTCTTAGTCATCACTTGTTCAACCCAGCAAGTCACAGATAATAAAAAATACCTCACCATTGTACAATAAATACATGGCTCAACGAGATATTAACAGTTCCTGTGAGGTGTTAACTACTCTTGACTGAAATCAGAGGAACAGAAAGGGACCAGTGCTTTGTGTGATCAAATCCTTATTTAAGATTTCCCTTTCACAGCTTCAAAGGCACTAAGATCCACAAAAATAAGAAAAGTGCATGCGTGTGTTCCAGATCACAGATGCAGCCGCTGTTCTATTACTTAATCCCCTCCTGCCTGCTTCTCTCTGTCACTAGGGCCCCAAAGAGGCGGCAAAGGAAATTGAGGAGATTCAACATTTCGTGCGCTGAGGCCCTGAAGATTGCATTTCTGTCCTTCCACAGACTCGCTGCATGACAGATCCCCCACACTGGTTGAAACTAACAGGACTGGAAAATAAGCCCTGAGATAATGAGCCAAAGATCTGAGGCAGAGGGCTACTGAAGGAGAGTTGAATTTACCCTGGTATTATGTATGCATATACATAATCTGCTGCTGAATTGCAAGGCCCAGGGGAAAGAAATGATTCGTTGCTTTCACCTTATACATGTTAAAATATGCTAATGTTTTTCCAGATGGTACTTCTAAAAGCACATCAGACATCTAGTGTAGGTGAATCATATTAGATAGTAAACAGATTAACAGTGGTACCACCTGTATTTTATTAAATGTTTGCAAAGCTTCCAGCCTGAGATCCTGTATTCCTGAACAAAATTATATGGCTGAATTAAAACCACTAACTCCCGGCATCTTAGCAGCACTGATATTTTAAATAAGCTGTTTATTAATTAAGGTAGCAAAGTCTATCTCAAGTGAATGAGAAAAAAATTGGTTGTTGGAAAATGAAAACTGAACAAAACTTCCCTGGGAATTGTAGAGTTTGCTTAAAAAAGAAGGATTTTCACAATTTCCTCCTAATGAAGACATGTGTTGAGAAAAGCTTCCTTGTATAGCAATACTTTATGTAAATATATATATTTATTTTAAAAAAATTGTCTGTAAAGTATTTAACTGGCTGTGCAGTCACTAGGGGTCAGTGCAGTCACAGGAATGGGCTCGACCAACGCCCAGATGTGAACCTTTATTAGCGTGTGCTTGCTTCCAGCTCTACAGAGCTAAAGCCTCTCTGCAGTGTTCTGTAACGGCTTTAAATTAAGAGAAAAGGGCCCAACAGGCTTGCTCTGCTTCCTAATGGCCAACTCAGGGAGAGGTACAACAACGTATTTTCAAAATCGCTAAATAGCTATTTTTTGTCTCTTAAAACACAGTGATGAGGTAACCCTACTTCTCTCTCATCCTATGCGCTTTCCAAAAGGCGTTTCTGTTACCTCCTGATCTGGACAGCCTTCACCACAGCTTCTCAGGGAAACAGACTTTGAAATGAGGTGTTCCCAGACTGAGAGTCTCCTTTAACCTTTCCAGTTTGGAAACCTTTTAGATAATTTTAAATTCCTTTGCTTTTCACATTCTGGTTTTTTAGAGGTGAAAATAATGATAGAAACATGCTACTGTGGCATGTAATATTTGGGGCACCTGAGAGCACAAGTATTATGCTTAAAATACAAGGGAAGTCCTGCTGCTTCTTTCCTCTTTTTATTGCCTAAGAAAAAGGCAGGCAGAACTAAATATTAAAATTTACAGGACCTTTTCAGAAGGTAAGGTTAACATCCAAGACTCTTTACTTGATTTAAGAACACATAAACAAAAGACACTTTTGGGTTTTTTATGACACGTTTTGCTTCCCCTGGACAAAAGCAATGTCTTCAAAGGTTGGTATCCTCGTTGTTGCTGTTCATGCATAATGCAGGCTTATTAATGAATTTCCACTGTAAGGAAAGAATATGCTTCTTACATCTTCACAACTACTTCTGCCCCCCAGAAGAATCTGCAGAGCAGATTTTGAAGATTATACTGCACAACATACTCTGACATGACCCATGGTAATTCTATTGACTTCAGCACAATTCATATTCTTAAATTCAAGTGTATTTTGACTGATCACAGCAGAGTGGCTTCCAAGGTTTTCATTGCAGCATGCATTGCAGCCTGCCAAATTGATATTGCTCTGGGAGTTGAATGAGGATGTAAAATCCAGCAAGACTTTAACTTTTGAAGCGAAATTTGCGAACTGGGCAAATATAGTAGAGAATTGTAGGAGGAACTATAAATCATGGAAACGTGACAATCAGTTGCAAGTTAGATAAGACATGCCTCGTACCAGCTTTTTCAGTTAGCCAGTGCCAATCAAAACCTTTGTTCCGTTGGCATAAGGAGTACCTGATGGTGAAGGGAAGACAGAAGTCTTGAAGATCTTGTGCTCATAAGTACCAGACCATTAACATTCAGAAATGAAATATTTGTTTTGGGGGATTATTTGGTTTATTCCATTATGTTTACATCTGCAGGTCTTTCTCATAGGCCAAAGCACATGTCAGCAGGAATAGTGCCAATACAGCTTGGACGGATGGTCTGCTGAAGTAGACACTGATATGACTTCTCATGTCACTGCCAGCTGTTAAGAAGTCTTGAGACTGTTGAAGAACTAAAACTGAACAGTTTGTGGCTATATTTTTGGGGCCAGTATAAGGGATTGAAAAATATGATAACCAAAATATTTTGCAAATTACTTAAAACTGGATCTTTGGGAGAGGGAGTTGTTCAGTGTTTTGTGAAGTGACAATCATGTATTCCGCAGTGAAAATGCCACATGACAGTAGCACTGAGATTCCTGGTACGCTAACAGTGAAATTTCCTTCAGGTAAGGCAGCTGCAATGTTTCAAGTCTGGAAACTGGCAGATGTTTAGCATTTCTTACCTTGAGGCCACAGATACCTGCTGTTTGATTTAAGGCATTAGAAAAACTATGAGCATGGCTTGAACTGAAGTTGCTGTAGAATAAATAGCCGCAGCAGTTGAAGTCTCCTGGTTTCCTATTGTTTTATTTGCCCTAGAGTGCACTGCACTATTTTAAAGTGACACACCTCAGGGATTCACAGCAGACTCTCCTCCACTTATTCCAGTATGACTGATCCAACATTTGGTTTGCTGGAAAAAGCTGTTTTAAAAGCCATTATTTTAAAATCCCTAGGATGGTACACACTAATGTAATTTAAAAGCCAAAGAATAGCAGTGCATAATATTTACTCTAATAGACTAGCAACCACTTTTTATTAGGGTACATAATGGAAATAGGTTTTAGCTTACCAGATCATATCATTCATCTCTCAAGAATTTGATATATGACTCTCATGAGAGCTGCTCTAGAGAAAACCAATCTCTTAATTCCCATGTAATCTCCAGGCAAACAGTTGCAAAGAGCTAATGTCCTGAAAAGAAGGTTTCCTGATTTTTTATATACATATAGAGATATTTTTTAAATATACACTATTTTACTATTGCTAAAAGTACTATTTTCCATGTTACATGGCTTGTTTCAGTGACCTCCTTGCACTGGAAATTCATAACCTGTACCTCCTTTTTCTTAGAATCTACAAGTTGCAATGCCTGCAATTCGTAGTCCCTGCATGCATAGGACACCTGTGCTGATTGAAACTACAGGATAATAAACTGTGGTTTCTTCAGGCAGATTACCCATCCGGATATCCCAATAACCTGTTTCCAAGAATGACCAAAAGAGGGTGCTTCAGGGAAACTGCAGGCATTTCCAAAGCAGGGAAATAATGAGCAGTACATGCATTGGAAAGTTTGTTTAGTAGTGATCTTATGGCTTGAAGTGAGTGATTTTTATTTTCTTTCCAAATATATTTTCCTCCTGTCTAATATAATTGGAATGGTGACTTCCACAGCTTTTTTTTGGTGATGTACTAAATATATTCTTTTTTAAACTCAGGTTTCAAATTCTTGACTTTCCTTTCCATTAAACGATGTGCCCTTTTTCTATAAACAAGTAACTACACTGAAGACAGACAATTGGTATTTTTATTCTGTTAAAATTTCTGACATTTCAAAAAGGTTATAATTCAATATTTCACTTTGTACAAGTTGTGCCATTCCCCCGCCCCTTGTCATTTTTGTGATATCAGAGCAGTTTGCTATCTCAGTTCTTAGGAATTTTATGATGCAACTATGCCTGTGTTCCCCTGAACCCTGCGAGGGCAACTTTCCACAGACTGCTGTCAGAGAACTGGGAAATTGTAAAAATTTCTTGGATTTAGGGGTAAAGTAGGGAGTTCCTCAGATTAGGGGTAGAAAGTCGTAACTGTGCATATTAGAGTGCTCTGGGGAAAAGATGCATTCCCAAGCACTCCCAAAGGAAATTTTTTCCCACAAACCTCCCCATCAGGACAGGGGGGCCTCATGAGGATATGCTACTGTGTCCTTTCACCTGCCCCACATAGATGATGATTGCACATCACCGTTGCTATGACCATCACCCTCAATGAAGTGTGACTTCTGTTCCTGCTTATCCATTTCCAGCTTTCTTACAGACGACATTGTAGTGCCTGCTGCCTGAATAACTGCTGACCACTGCAAAGGCTCAGTGAAGGGGGAGGGAATGACAGGCTTACTCACACAGCTTCAGCATACATCTGAGAGGACACCTTGATGGCCTGCTTCCAACCCTCACACATCAGGAAGCTGGGTTAATAACATCCTCAGAGTCTCTGCAGTTGCTCTGCCACTTGATCAGAGATTGTGTCTAGAGGATGAAGCAAGATCCAGCTTGTGAGGCAACATTGTCCTCAGGACAGCGGATGACCAGCAATGGATGCAGGAAGACCTTTGGATGTGGAGAGGCAGACTGGAGGCCTTCTGCCAAGAACTAGCACCATGACTTTGCCATTGTTCAACAGCATTTCAGGAGCAACAGTTCAAGATGGTGGCTATCACCCTGCATAGCCTTATTATACCCAACCTGGCTACTCAGCAACTGACCATTTTGAGGTAGGTAAAAGCAAATGAAGACAGCAAAAGCTGCCATCAAGGTATCTGTAGCCATTCTCCAACCCTATTCTTATGGATAGTGTTAATGGGAAACATGAATGAGATCATCCAATCCTTTTCTCACTGGGAATGCCTGAACTATTTGGATTCTGCACATATAATGTACTCCCAGTCCAGCACCTAAGCCACAGGACCAGACCTAAACTGTGACGTCTACCACTAAGTTGCTATTTGGGCTTTGGAGGAATATTGGTGCAGATTCACTGTTGTCTTAGAAGGCTTCTTGGGAAAGACACAGTGCTTGCACCCTTTGGTTCACCTTGGATTCCTGTCTGTGTGTGCCTACTCATTTCCTTTACGAAGAGGAGTATGCTAAATGAACAATGAAGGATGGTATGTGCTCAAGCCATACTCATGAAATCCTGCGAGGCTCACCTTGGGGGGATTTAAGATTTCCTGCCTTTCTACAAGCACAGTTCTATTGGATCCAAAGCTCCCAGAGCACTGGAAATTTTGAGTTTCAAATTCTTGGTTGTCCCTAGAATAGCTTTCCCTGGAGTTCTGAACCTAAATAATTGCTCGTCCTATGTCTGAGGAGGCCCATGACACAGATCTGCCACAGAAAGCTGGGATCCCAGATAGCCTGCTTGGAGGAAATAAGGCATGTTTCTAATGGGAGAAAAGTCCTTGACAGGCAGAAACCTTGGCTGTGATTCATTTGAAATCATTTTTTTAAATGATACATTCCCACAAAATACTTCTGTTTTGACAAATGCACATTTTCTACTGGAACTAGGTGGTTAGAAAATTCCCAGCTCTCCCTAAGTCCAATTTAGTGAATGCATTATTCATGGCACCCTAAATAGTACCTCTCAAAGCTGAACTGTCCCAGTCATTTCATTCTCCACATAATCGATGTTTTCCCAAGCCTCTCTTCATTTTTGTTGTCTGTCTGTAAACCTTCTGCCACATCCTTTTTTGATCAGTGCAGAACAGTGGTTCAGAGGAAGCTCTCTCATTGATTTATATGATGGTGTTCGCTTTCAATATCGTTTTCAACATCGCTCTGTTTGCATCCTAACATTCTGTTTGCTCTTTTGATCGATGCTGTGTATTGAGCAGGGACTGTTATTGAGTTGTTCAGAGAAGTATCTGAGTCCTTTTCCCCCCCTGTGGTTGCAGGTAATTTAGAGCCCTGTAAGGTGCATTAGTAGGTCAGATTATTCTTCCCAATGCCTATCATTATCTTTTCTTTCTGAGCCCTGCGAGGCAGGCAGGCAGTGGTACTGCAATCAGGCTTCTCCCAAAGGACCACAGCTTGAAATTTGGTCTGGGAGTCTGCAAGCACACTGCACCAGCAGCTGTCCAGGAGAGAGGAGGTAATGTCTTCCCCACAGACACCTGTCCTCTTCGTCATCATTGTGACCCCTCCTTGCTCTCACAATTGCACACTCCAGCTGCAAGTTATCAGAGGAGCAAATACTAAGAAGAAGGTGACACGTCCTTAGTTTTCTCAAAGAATTGTGCCTCAGAAGCCTAGGTTTTACTGCAGACTGTATGATGTATGGAGAAATTATTTCCTAGTATTACCCTAAAAATCATCTGATACATAACTGGTCAGTGCCATGGCTTAGGATGAGACATGGCAAAATAACTTCCTTCATTTAAATTGTTAATCCCAGTCCTATAAAACTGTCTGTGGCTTTGCTTAAATGTTCCGTTTTCAAGGAACCTGAAGGCTTCCTGAAAAACTAACCTCTTGGCTGCTGTGGAAATGCTAAATGTTTTGGGCTTTTGTTATTTTTTTATTATGTGCTTTTAATTGGCATTTCTACCACATGTCTGCAAACTGTGCTGTGAGTTGAGCACACCAACCAAACAACACAGGCTGTCTCCTACAGGCAAATACAAAGAGCAAATAGCACACAGGGAAAAAAAAAATGCAAAATATATTGTAACATGGAAATTTTTTTTAAGCTTTTTTGCCAGAAAAAAAAGAAGTTTAATATTAGAGTGATCAGCATGGAAAGACTTTTAAATGGATAAATGATCTAGATTTCATGGATGAAGATTTTCTACATCTAGTAGGCAACTGCTGAGAGATCAGTTTAGCCTCTCGGGCTTTTGCAGTGTAACAGTTTGCTGCTTGTAAAACAAATAACATGGATTAAACTAGATTCATTTTTCTGGCAGATTAAGCAGCTGTCTTCTGTTAGGTTCCCTGCTCATTTCTTCTTGCCAGTGCTTGCTTATAAAAGAAATTTGTCAGCTACTAAAGCATTGAAGTAGGAATGAATCTTTGCATACATTTATAGCTCAATATCAACACAGGCTATATTTCCAATTTACCTTTCAATTACTTCCTGGAGGAGTACTGTCCAGGAGAAAGCCTGCTCATCATAGCTTGCTCAGTCGTGTCCTGAAAGTATGATTAAAAGCAAGTGTCAGAAGAAACTCTTCCTCCTAAAGGAGGAGCATTACACATCCTACTGAATATTGCTCTTGCAAAGGGATGTAAATACGATATAACTGATATAACCTCTGGATAATCTCCTAATATTAATGGTCAACTCACTAAAAAAACCAAACCCTAACCCCCCAGTATTATGAGCTGATAACACTAAAAACTCAACCAGGCCTCCAGAAATATCAAATTTTTAGTTTTATTTTTCTTTCCCAAGGAATGATCAATACTGAAAATGAGGAGGAATCAAATTAACTTCTCTATGACTCCTGTGCAAACTCCACTCTTCTGATTAATTTATTAACACCACCTTGGCAAAGGCAGGGCCTGCAGTCAGGATTGCTGAGGTATAGCTTAGCAGAGTTTAGCAGAGAGGGTTGTTAATGAAGCATGAGAAGCGGCAGCATCCTGCTCAGCCTCTCTGCTGTGTTGGGGGGGGAGTGCATAAGCATTGCTTATTTTGCATAAGTTTTTTTGTAGCTGAATGGCATTTAACTGCAGAAGTGTGAGAGTGATTGGGTAAATGGTGCCTTCCCTGTCAGGTGATGCTTTTGTTATCCTTAGGTGAGACAGTGCTTTTCTGCTCTCCAATTTCTTCCCTCTCACCTGCCCCCAGGATTTTCACTTACAAACACATGTAGAATGGCTACACCATTCCGGGGGGCATCAGGGTGGACAGTTGTTTTGGTCCAGGCCTTAGGAGGAGAGTTTTGTTTGCAGTGTGAGCTGTAAATTAGACAAAGAGAAAACTCTAGGTAGCATAAAAGGCTGCAGCAGTTTACTGTCACTCTCTGAGGCATGATCTGGGGACTGGGCTGTGGACGTGCTCTGCAGGTAAGGAGTGAGAAATGATGAAGATTTAGCCTCATTTCTGGAATAAAAAAGCACGGTAGCCACATTAGTCAAAGTGTAAGTAAGATAACCAAAGTGCTAGGTGTGGGCCAGGTAGAGAGAAAGCACAAATCACAGAAGTTATTTGGGAGATGTTGGAAGCAAAACAGCTGAGGAAGACTTATCTTGGGGGGGGGGGGGGAAATCCACTGGATAACTCAAATTACGTACTACCTGACCCTTTGGCAACTTCTGCTTTATACAGTCACCAAGCATGAAGAGACACCAGGGCTGCCAGGTAGATAAAGTGAAAATGCATTGGGGAAGTCCTCAGCAGCAGCTGGATGGGAGGCTGGTCAGACATGAAATGTGAGAAAAGCAGGAGCGCTGCTGTACCTATTACAGAAGCTGGAGGTATCTCATCTTTCTTAGTACTGTGAATTGCCTTTTGTATTTATCTTTCTGTCTGTAAAGAATGGGAGCATCCTTCCCTCTGCATCCTTATTGCATAGTACATTACAGGTGTTCATTCTAATGGTGCCCTCTGTGATTACCAACCCCAGTCCTCTCCTGTCTACCTAGTGTGTGTCACCTGTTTGTACCCAGGGGTTTATTAACCCATTTAGATTATGTTCCTACTACTCTTGTTAGAATAATATTTGAGACTTGCTGCTCTGACAGAGTTTATGAAACTGTAAGTGTTTGGTTAAATAGGGAGGGAGAAAAACATTGAAAATGGAAGGAAAAGTCTAAAATAAGATCAAGAAACAAATAAATGAAAATATGGGCATGACTGAGATGTACAAGACAAGTACTAGCAGGTGAAGGACTTGTAGGAGAACAAGTCAAGGGGAAGAGGAAGAACAATGTTGTGAATTTCATGCAAACAGGTGATATTTTATGGCCATTGGGTTTGGACTAGATGCTTACAACTACAGCTTCTAGCTGACAAGTGGCTTTTATATGTTAGAAAGTTAAAAGTTAGCAAAAGAAAAGGATGAACAACTTGAGGTTTTTAAAGAGCTTTTTCCGGAAATGCGTCCCAAGATTGAGGACTTCTGTGGGTTATTTGATACTTAATAATAACTGAGTACTTTTTGTAACTTGGGAAGAGGGGGCAGAATTAGGCAAAGGAAGTTTGGGTTCTTTTGTTTTCCCTTTGTAGTTGTCTGCCTACTTTTTCATAGCATTTATGGGAACTTTGATATTTTGTTAGACTCTTGTTCTTTTGTTCTACAAGTTTCTTGGCAGTCAAAAACATTTTGCACAAGGTGGAAGCAAAAATATAAAAATATGATGCTTATATGGCCATTTCTTTTGGGAGCTGGTTTATTTCTGAAAGAAGATTAAAAACTAGAAGAAATCATAGAATGTAGCTATAAAATAAAACACAAGGTAACTGTTTATTTATACTTCTGGGTATTTGAATTAAAATAAATCCTGCTATTATAATAGCTTCATTTGAGCTGCTAAGTAATGATCAAAGTCTTACTCTTTCTCACTATCTTCTGCCCTTCATACTCTGTAGTGGAGAAAAAAGTGCTATTGTACTTTACCCAACTTTTCATAAATATCTGCTGTCACCATTGTGTCAGTACCTAATAAATAAGAAATACTCTTCATTTTGCCAAAAGAAAACAGTTCAACAACAATCAAGACATTTATTTTGTGGCCAGTCTTCTCTGGCCTTGCCTGATCTCCTGTGAGACTCTGCTATATCTTTTATGAGGTTAAACTCTCAGGTCTTGCAAGGTTCTGCCTCTTGAGGTCTCACAGGAAATCATTGTAATTATATTACTTTCTGTCCAACCTTCAGTCTACAAATGAATCACTTATGAGCTGAATGCCATTATATAACCTCAACTTCAGAGTTTAAGAAGATTAAGACCTTAATCTGCATTGCATGATATCCACTGTTGGCAAAAGGGTGTGCTGGAAATGAAAATGTTAGCACTGATGAATTATGGGGGAAGAAAAAAGTAGGATGCTTGTATTTGAGCTGTTGGAAAATACAGATTGAGAGAAAATAGAAGTGTAAATCTGTCAGAGTGAAGAAAACAAAAACTATTTAGTGAAGAGGTAATCAACACAATACAACCTCTTTGGTGAAATACAGACAGATACAACATAGGATTTAGTTCATGTTATACCAGGTAGGCACAACCCACATATTCCTGTAAACCAGGAATTAACCCTATAACAAAGTGAGCTTTTTTCACCAAGAAATAGCTGTGTGGGGGCTCCACCAGGAACTCCACTGGCAAATGCTGCCTCTTAAATGCATTGATGCAGTGGACCTCTTAGTTTGCTCTCTTCTCCTTCATTGGTGTTGATGATGTTCTAGGGTGGGCCACAGACTGTGTCTCTCCTGAATAATCAAAGTTAGAGCCATCCTGTACTACTGCTGCAATTATGACCAGGAATGACTTTTTTCTATCCAGCTGCTTTAGTCTAGTTCTATTTTTAATTTTTCTTCTTAATAAATATCCAGAATTAATCTATGCCAGATACTACAGTTAATTGCATTCACTTCTTAACTAAACAGAGTGGACTACAGCATAAGATCTAAATTATACATGTATATATTATATATATAATATTATATAATATATTTTATATATACATATATAATATATGTATATAATATATATTATATATAATATATATACATATATAATATATATACATACATAATATAATATATATTATATTATATTATATTATATTATTATATTATATTATATTATATTATTAGAGTATGTAGCATACTCTTTATCTCAATAGCTATATTTAAATACCTTTTTTTTGGGAGTGGATGACCTTAGAGAAATCCTTTTGAAAACTCTCTCTTGCCCTCCCTGGCAAACTCCTGTGGCAGTTGCCTTACTGATGTGTGCTATTTTAGTGGCAGTTAGGCTCTTATTTACCAAGATTAGACAACAATCTGTGTAATTATATATTTTATATATACATATATAATATATATTATATATACATATAATGTATGTATATATTTTTTATATATAATGTATACGTTATACATTATACCTTGCAATTTTTTCATTAAGAAATGTAAATAAATTCCAAATAGTAGGTGCAAATTTGAACTACTGAGGTGTAATGGAATGTGGGAGAGAGAAATGCTTTTGCCTTCTCCTCCAAGCAAAGAACTATCATATAATAGTATACCTTCGTAACGAGGCATGTTTTGACAATAAAGAGATTTTTGGCAACTGAATAAAGTGACAAATAGACTCAACTGTTCAGGTTAGAATAAATGCCCGGACTTCTGTATCTCTGCAACTCACTACAGGATCATGCACTTGTTATCAGCCCCTTTCTGTTCTCTGAGCTATTTTAATCCTTTTGGTTACTGACTGTGGTACTGATTGGAGGTGTTCATAGGCTGGGATAGATATACTATGCCGTTTCTGAGAGATTCTTTATTGCATGCTGAGTATGTCTGATGTGTCAGGTTTGCTAAGTATGCACAGATCAAAGGTAAACTTAACACTGAACTTACTACCATGTATGATTTATCTGAGGAATACCTGCCTTTTCAGAAGTCTGATAGCTTATGCTGTTGGATGTCTGAAAAAAATGCAAGTATCACGAAAACACAAGGAAAGTTATATCCTTGTGTTTTGTTTTACTTGAGATGGAACATAGGATTTTAATGTCTTTTGTGGGATAACTGATGATAATGCCTTTGACAGACAGACTTTGAGAAAGAGAGGAGGGACAGGAAAACCAGAGAGAAAGAGGCCTTTCCAAATATGTTATCATGGAAATGCCATTTTGTTTCCTAAACTGAAAGAAGAAAAGGATGAGACAATGACAAATACAGCTTTCAAATTAAAGTCATTGTAGCATACTCTTTATCTCAATAGCTATATTTAAATACCTTTTTTTTGGGAGTGGATGACCTTAGAGAAATCCTTTTGAAAACTCTCTCTTGCCTCCCTGGCAAACTCCTGTGGCAGTTGCCTTACTGATGTGTGCTATTTTAGTGGCAGTTAGGCTCTTATTTACCAAGATTAGACAACAATCTGTGTAACTTCTCCCAAGGTCAGTAAAAGGGATGACTAAAATATAAAAATGCCAACATTTGAGTGAGTGTGCATGATAGAAAAGAGGAGTCTGCAAAGTTCTTCAGATTAAACTTAGAAGGAATATAGCGCATAAATTTAGGAGAGGAAATAATGTGAGTGGTTTGTAACACCTCCTAGGTTCTGCAGTCTGGTGCTGCAGAAGTCTCAGTTGTAAGGCTTGCAAAAGGAGCTGAGTTTTGGGTACCTTCCACTCTTTAGAAACAGATCCTCTCACTCCTATTATTTATTTGCATTGTAATACTTGTAAGCAGAATGTGTAACACGCACAAGTCATAGTTAATGGTATATGGATGTATTCCAGTTGTATCAACAGACACACACAGAGCTTTTTTCCCCTCAACCAGAGGTATAATTTTTTAAAAAGAAAGAATGCTTAACATGAATAGTCTAGATAAGAAAGGATACAAACATATAACTAAATGGGGTTTAATGAAGGGTGAAGGTGAATACTAAGTATAGTATTGCTAGTGAGTATGGATTAATTAGTGAATAAACTATTAGTTTCTGGGGGATTAGCAGCTGTTAGAGATGAGGTGAACAGATCCTTCCTTAAATAAGTATAAGGCTGCTGAGAATGATGCAGGATTTATGATATTAGATAGCATGGATAGGGTGAAGTAGATAAGGTATTTATTCAGGAAGGCAAATGCACAACAGATTTGTTTCTTCCCCATATGTTCTCCAGAACTCCCTCTTCTCTCTTAACCTTTTAAACAGTCCTAGCCTGCCAGCCTTACTAAAACACTTCTACTTTTAAAATTTTAGATTTAACAATATTAACCATTTAAGAAGTTAATAACATCTGTTGACCAAGAAACACTGCAAGTATTTTAGTGTAATCTATTCTTTCATGTTAAGATAGGAAATCCCTTTTTTAAAAGGTCTTTAATTGATAAACACGTAAATGGTGTCAAGTGCTTTTTAAGTTCAGCTCTGGCTTTAGCCTGGCTAACGTTATGAACCTCTGTATTTGTGCTTGGCTTCCAAGAGTTGGAATTAACTGTATTCATGTTCCTGACAAACACTCACAGAGTAGTAAATGGAAAGAGGAGGAAACTTCAGATGTGCCAGCTTAAGATGATAGAAATACATGAATGTGTGTTCAAGCACAGTCTATAAGCATAAAGACATTATGTAACTATTAACTTCCATTAAATATAAACTGGAAATTTCCAATTAAAAAAAAAAAAGCCAACACACAAATGGAAAATGATTGTTTAATTAAACGGTGCTGACTTTTACTGTGGTTATTGTACTGACACTATTTTTGTAGAATGAAGTAGAGGGGTGCTAGATTTGTCTCTAGTCTCTCCTTCAAGGAATCCTTCACTCTCTCTCAGTATCTCAGTCTTGCCTTAGTTCTTAGATTAGCTTAGTTCTAGCATGACCAGCAGGTCAAGGGAGGTGATTTTCCCCCTCTACTCTGCTCTCTTGAGGCCCCACCTGGAGTACTGCGTTCAGCTCTGGGACCCCCAACATAAGAAGGACATGGACCTGCTGGAGCGAGTCCAGAGGAGGGCCACAAAGATGATCAGTGGACTGGAGCACCTCTCCTATGAGGACAGGCTGAGAGAGCTGGGATTGTTCAGCCTGGAGAAGAGAAGGCTCCAGGAAGACCTTATTGCAGCCTTCCAGTACCTGAAGGGGGCCTACAAGAAAGCTGGAGAGGGACTTTTTACGAGGAGCATAGTGATAGGACAAGGGATAATGGCTTTAAACTGAAAGAGGGTAGATTTAGATGAGATATAAGGAAGAAGCTCTTCACTATGAGGGTGGTGAAGCACTGGAACAGGTTTCCCGGAGAAGCTGTGGATGCCCCATCCCTGGAATGTTCAAGGCCAGGTTGGATGGGGCTTTGAGCAACCTGGTCTAGTGCAAAGTGTCATACCCACCATGGCAGGGGGCTTGGAACCAGATGATCTTTAAGGTCCCTTCCAACCCAAACCATTCTATGATTCTATGATTCTTCAGCATCTGTTTGTTCTCTGGTTTTGGTGCAAATTGATATATATTATAGATTCCTGCTCTTACAGCTTCACAAGAATTTTTTCATATTTATATTATACAAGAAATAGCGTACTTGACAATGAATTGTTTAGTTATTTGCAATTTGTTCCATCTTCTACCAATGGGAGAGTAACAGGATTTATATGTGCTTATGTTTAATAAAACCATTGAAGCTTGGAAAAGATTTTCTACTCTAATGTTTTTTGTTGTGTTTTTCTTTATGAAAATATTGGTTTCAAGAACTGTAACAGAAGATTTCACAGCATTTATACAGCAATCTAATGAACTGAGGAAAACTCCTACTTTTTGCATACAGTTAAAAAGATGCTTCATGGATATCCTGCCCTTGCAGGACAACTGTCAGAACTAGGGTTTAAGTAATATTGTCTAACTTAAATACCTTTATTATGTTTTTTTTTTTCATAATTAGAAATGGTCAGCGTTGACATTCCAGTTGAAACAATTTGCTTTTCTTTAAGAATACATACTGAGGTCTTTATTGTCGGGTTTTTTTCAGTCTCTGGGGGGGAAGGCTTTTTTTTTTCTACATTTGAACTTAGTTCTCTAGAGTTTTACTCATTCGCTCATAAAAAATGGTATTTCAGAAACCTTTAATGTGTTTTTTATAAGATTCAAAAGCAAGTTGACTTTGTAACAGCAACTGCTAGCTCACTTGCTTTGAAGTGCTATTAATGATATCTGAACTGTATATCATCGATACTGTGACCTTTCTATAAGCCTGGTTCTGGATCATTAAGGCTGTGAAAAGCTTTGCTGTTAACTCCAGTCAGCATCAGAAGATTCATGCTACATCGTGCTTATAGTATTAATCTCCTTTGTAACAAGGCAGTATAGGATCAAAACATATTTGATTATTTTTTTATAAATTTTATGGTTCTCAACTTAGCTTGTTTCCACCTCCCACAATGTTTAACGCATTCATGACTTGTGCTGATCTGGATTTGTAAAGTAATTATTAAAAGCCTTTGATATTTATAAGAGATCTGAAACATTTCTACTAATTAATTATTGATTCCCCAAGTGATTCAATCCTACCAATTTGTAATAAATATTTAAGATTTCCATGGAATAAAGAGGTTTGGTTTGTTGCTTGTATGTTTATTTGTTTTGTTTTGGTTTTTTAAAGTTTTGCTTCATGGTTTTGAATTTTGAAGCAAGAGGACTTTTAGTAAGACTCAATGTGTTTTTATCTATGTGAATTTTAATGTGTACTATATATATTTGTCTTAGTGTTGATGACTTGTCCTTGAAATAAGCAAAACAAATCAGTTGTTCTGTCTCCAAAAATGTGCATTAGGCCAGGCTCCA
Organism: Theristicus caerulescens; assembly: GCA_020745775.1. NCBI lineage: Eukaryota > Metazoa > Chordata > Aves > Pelecaniformes > Threskiornithidae > Theristicus > Theristicus caerulescens. The sequence continues at coordinate 49,294,337 of CM036560.1, read as the reverse complement.
ATCCTGCAACAGTTTGCATGTGTCCATAATTTCATACACTCAGAATCCTAAACTGTAGGTGTCTCAGAGAGGATTATGAAGGCTGATGAGGATCTTTATACAGCGTGTTGCGAGAACTAGAACTTCAGAAAGTGACTAAAAGAACATCCCAAACTTGGTTGGAGGCTACCTAGAGCTGGTGGGAAACAGTAAATACAACATCTAATCTGTTTCCTCTGCAGAGCTTCGGCGCTGAAGTCATACCATTCTGTGGCAAAAGACATGATTCTGCTTGAAATTCAGAAAGCAGAATCTTATCCTAAGGGTAGTTCCCTAACTTTTTTCAGCATTCTCTGAAAGGACCAATAAGAGCTAACCACTGAATTTTCAAAGCATGACTGCTGTAGAAGGAGAGGGTGCCATCAGTGTGGTACTGCCTTCCTCTTAGATTATCTCCCAACAGTTGAAATAATAGAATGTGGAAAATATGGTTTTGTTATCTCATCTTCTTTTAGATAATTGAGGGTTAACTTAGCTGGAGAGAAAATAGCCAGGACACCAGCACACTGCTGAGAGCTCTCTTTGCACCTACTTTGGGCCACTTTGGGATCTTTCACCAGTCACAGGTAGGCTCTGCAGCAATTGCTTATTGGTGACTGCACAGAATAGATAGCTAAAATTAATTACCTAGGAGGCTAAGTATTAATATACTCACCAGGTCCAATGAAGGGAGCGTCTGCCAGCCCAACAGTTGCCCATCAGGTGGGGAGGTATTGGCCTCTGTTGCTCTTTGGTATAGGCTAATCCTTCATGCCGTTGAGTTGCTGCCTTATTCTCTGCTTTTCTTTTTTTTTTTTATTTTTCCCCTTGAAGCTTTTTACCCTTTTCTGTCAGTATTTTTACTCTTAAATCACTGAGCTCCTTACTGTCCCATCTCAACAATATTTGCACTTCTGAAAATGCCTTCATATGAAATTTTGTCTAGCTTACTTCTAAATCATTTTTTGAATTCAAAGGTTTGAGACTTGCAATTTGTAGGTGGCTCATTTGCACTTTCAAAGCTTCTTGATGAAATCAAATATGTTAACGAGGAAGGGTGTTGTTTTTTTTTTTTTTGCCACAATATGAAATATTTTGCCCTCTTTGATCCTACCATATGGGGGTAAGCATTGGCTAGTCTGTTATCTTTGTGGGCTGAATCTTCTGGCATGCTCTTTCTGCTTTTGGAAAATAATACGCAGGCATATTTTAAACATGGCTAAAAAATCCTCTTTATTTCAGACAGTTAAGGCATTCTACAGCGTACTTTTCTTTCATACCTCTGTCAAGCACAATCCTATATTGTCATGGCAGCTATTCACAAAGCTATTCTGGATCCTCTGCTTACAAGGTCCTTGCCAGCCTGGGCAAGATGCTGATGTTAGCATTGAGGCATTCTAATGTTATTACTGCTTCTCTTTAAAAATCAAAGCTATCTTGTCCTTGAGAGAGACTTAAATTCATGAAGCTAAGCGCAAAAAGGATGTCTAAATCATGTAGTCTTACCTCAGTATGACAGGCTATCAAATTTTACACTGCTGGCTTACATCAAACCCAAAGACTTGTTAAGGCTTGAAGTCCTACACTGCTTGTGATAGGATGCTATCTGTAATTCAGCTCACTGGGTCACTTCTGTTTGAGATCTTTTACTATGCACAATGAAAACAGGATATACACAGCTTAAGAGCTTTATATCCTTTCATGTCAGTATTTTTCCTCCTGAATACTTGAGCCACTCACTATCTCAAAAACCACGCTCTGTTTTTACTTCTCTTATCTGGAGTGGCTTTAGCTTACTAACTTTCTTTCAGCTTAGCAACAATGTTCTTAGCAGATCTGAGCCTTGGCCACGTAGCTGTGCTGTACCAGCTGAACCCCTGTGCAGAGAGTTGCAGTATCAGTGTCCACGTAGGAGGAACTGTTTATATGAGCCATGGTAGACAATCCGAACAGTGTCTGATGTTGCACAGACATGATTTCATTTCCCACATAAACTCGATATTCCTGTTTTAGATCTTTTAAGGTTATTGTTACCTATTTTAGAAGATGTTTTGAAGAGTTGTGAGACAATTACAAGATTGTTGAAACTCAGAAGAGTCAATAGACTTGTATCCTAAGGATGTAACCTACATCTGAGGTCTTGGACACTGGTCTCCAGTATTTGACTGTATTGTAACATTGTAGCACTGTGATCATTTATTCAATGATTCATGTTCCCCGTTAACAGTAACTTTCTAATTATTTACTATTCTTTTGTGAGGTTACAATGTGATTTACATCTGTTTCTGGGACAGCATTGAATACATTTGCTGTATAATTATTTGTATATACTCTCTTTTGATCCATACTTTCCATAAAGACACATCCATAATTAATGTCACAGGTCTGTATTTATTTCCAGAGATAAAGAAAGTATTAATTCCCATAGCTCATTTGGACCTGCAAGAGAATAGCAATTCTTAGACCTAAATAAGCTATTCAGCTTTCCCCTTTGGTATTATTTTTTTTTCAGAGCAACTACTTGAATATGTACCAAATGAACATTTTTAGCACTAAAATTAACTACGTTCAGATAACTCATCTGTTTAAAAAAATCCTGAGAAAAAACACATGCACATAGATCTTTGCAACTCTGAATGTAAGCAAAAACAAGGGAAATAAAATCACTGAGTATAATATTGTAATAAAACATCAAAACACATAAAAACCTCAGTCACCAAGGTATTGGCTTCATATGGACTCATAATTAATTCATAGTCTGCCTCAACTGCGGCTGAGGGAAGGGACATAAACAAGGAATGTGGGGTTTTGTTGTTTTCCCCTCTGTGACTTCTTTTTCTGCCAGATTCCAAATGAAATGAAACCAAAGCTGGCACTACACAAAATTTGATTCAGATGAAACTTCAGATACTAAAGCCATTAAGCATACATTTCCTAAATAAAAAATGAGTTGTCTGCAAGCTGCTTTGACATGGTTTGCAAAGTCTAGTACATAAAAAAACAGCCCAGTGAATTGTCAAATGCTACTGAAATAAATAAAAAGAAAACAAACCTCCTCTGCCCGCTCCTCCCTTATCTTCTTACAATTCTGTGTGGATATAATACTCCAGATAAAATAGACAGTTGTAAGACTGAATGCAGAAGCAGAATGTTTTCTATGTCACCAAGTCATTGCAATACAATTTGAAAAAAATGAGATGTAATCCTTTACTATTTAAAAAAGTGTTTACACCATTTCAACTTTTCATCCAGCAAATGAAGAACTAGGTCTCCTGCCTCTTCCCGGCAGATGCTAGCTGTAGTCATACCTTCTTATACATTAAGTCTCTTTAGCATATCCTAGGTGTCCAAACTATGGTACTGAGAAAGTAACAATGAGGTTTTTGAATGTCTTCCTGTCTAGGCACTAGTAGTGCTTTCTAACTTGGATCAGAGACCATGTTCAAAGCATATAATGGGCAACTTATAGAGCAAGTCAACTGTCAGTTGGTTTCAATTTGCTATACATGAGCCTGCACGTCCACTGAAAATAATTAGACGTCTATAAATCAAAGCTCTTAAGAACTACTGGTATGACTGTAACTACTGCTGCTATGACTCTGCTCATCTTGATGGAGTCAGACAGTGAATTTCATCTGTTCTCAATCAGCTGTACTTCTGTGCTCAGATCCCACAGTGTGTATGTGGGGCTAGTGATTAAAATAAACATCTAGTTATTATCATGTTGTAACCTGAGCTCAACTGACTCACTGCAGCTGTGCAAATTCCTAAAAATTTGTTTAACTGATACTGTCATGAGATCCATTGCAGTGGCTGACAATAGCTGCAATAACATCCATGATTCTGTCTGACAATTTCCTCATCTATAAATAACCCAGAAAGAATATTAATAAAACAAATGGCTAGTGAACAGACCTCTCCCTCTTAAAAAGCTTTCACTGGCACAAATGACACAGTTATGATATCCCTTCTGTCTCAGAAGGAGAAGACATGCACCAGAAATCAATCAGCTTGAATGAAACAAAATATAATATAAAAATAATAAAAAAGGAAATGTCTTTATCTAAGGAAAAGACAAATTCAACCATTTCTGTGGATGTTTAGGGAAGTGCTATTATTGTTATGTAGAAGATAATTGGAAAATGAGAAGATAAGCTACAAAATGATACCTCAAGTAGCAAAGAATACAAGCTGTGCTATACTATAATAACTATTTTTATTTCCAACTACTCATGCTTTTGTATTGAGCAATTAAAAACTTTTCAAAGGACAGGCTTCTCAATACAGAAGTGGTGAAAACTCTTTAAATGGAACTTTAGTAAGGAAGAGTCTTTCAAAAGTGATAATGTTCTTATTGTTAACCCCTTATAATCTTGATCTTGTACATTTACATGGAGAATATTTAGTCTGTATTTTATGTTTCATATGAGAAGTTCTGCGTACTATGCATAACAGATAAGGAATTTGCATGCCAGACCAAGAATTAGAGAAAATAGGAATGTAATCTAATCTTAAAATGACATTTTATTTCCTCTCATATTTTTAGTCGTAACTTGAACCTTTTTCCCAAATGTGTGCATGTTCTTTTTCTCACTTTTATGTGGTATGATATCTGTCATTCGTACAACCTGAGAACAAACTATAAAACTGGAGTTGAGAACAGTAATGGGTAAAGAGGAAATCTAATAGAGGACTGTTTTGTAAGACATAAGTTGTATGATAGAGAGTTCTGAATTAAAGCTTAACCATAAAAAATTTAATAAGTTATACCAAAATGTTGATTATCAGTTCTTCCTTTAATGATAAACTATATGAATGAAAAATGTACTAAGATACAGTGTCTGTAACTCCTTGCATAAATTATGAACCCTACTGTATCTTGCGCTCGCTCTTTTTTTTTGCTGAGTGAAGGAATCTTGCCAAAAGTGTCTTTAAGTAAGTGGGCAAATGGGATATTATTAAAACATGTGTTTGGTGTTTTTTTTTTTTCCTCTGGAAATCAGCACACTAGTTATTTTGTTACTTACAAATGCCATGAGTTACATGAAATCAACTTTTTAAAGAAAGCTAACATATATCTGAAATATAAGGCAGAAACTAACTTTCTTAGATCCATAGTTTACTGCGAAAACAAGGACAAAAATTTTTGTGTTTGTTTTATAAATAACTAAGGAGGCTGCAGCTTTAGGTCTGAGACAGAATGATTAGACTGCTGAATTTACTCACAAAGGCATTGTTTAATCCTACTGGTATTGCTAATAGTAGTATTCTTAGATCATCGTCAGTGTTAGACAAATTATAATTTGTTTGCTAGCTACTTCTCTGATTCATGTGAGGTCTTCTGGAAATGTTTTATGGGGGATAAACAAAGTGAAGCATAGGCTTAACCAGCTTCAGAATTGGAAAGATGGATGTTGGAGAGAGGCAACAAATTTAAAAATGTAAGAGGAAGTTTACACACACACACTGAAATATATACTCTGTGTAGACACAGAAAATTTTGGATATTGAAAAGGTTTATCAAAGTCAATGAGAATAGCCAAATGTTGTAACCCTAAGCATGTACATAAATCTCTGCAGGATTCAGGCCTTTGTTAATAAGACTTGTCACAGTTTTGTTTCATGATGAAACGATATTTTTGAACAAAATAAAACACGTCACTGAGAATTTCTTTATTTCAAAATGAGCTGAAAACAAAAAAAGGTAATCTATAGATACACTCATTTTTAAAAGCTGAAAACTGGTTGGTTTACTTTTCCTTGAAGAAGTAATATTTATTGGCAAAAAATCACCACTTACTATACTCCCTCTTCACCTAAATTAGTGAAAAAAGTATCCTTAATAAGACACCTTTTTTCCTAAGGCACTTTTAAGTTAAGGTTATGTGTTGCTCTTTTAACATCTATGAATAATATAAATCCATTTAGACTTTATAGGTTTCACACAATGGCATAAATTCTAATACTGCATGCACATATGCACATTTAACCATACCATTTTGAATAGTTCTCAGTACTACATTTAGGAAAACAGGTAGGGATGCAGTTAAATGTCAGCAAATTAAAGACCTAAGGGTTGACATTTTACCTTTACTCTCTTATAGCAGATTATTTCATGGCAGATTTAGTCAAGAGAAATCCTCACATTAATTTTATACAACGTGTCCTGGGAACATGTCAGGTGGTTTCAAATTTAGGCAATTCTTGTTCTCTTGTCTTCATTTGCAACCCAGTAACTATCCCTCTGGGTGTGTCAGTTTTTGACAGAAACAGATTATAAGCAAGAAACTGGAAGCATGTTCTTCCTCTGTCAGAAACATACACACCTTTTTCATGACTGACTGACTGCAGACTTTTCTCCTCTGGATATGAATATGTGCTTTGGCCAACCTGATATTTCTAATCCTCTTTTGGTAAAACATGTCTGTGTCAGTTTCATAATCTTTCATTGGTCTGCATTTACAGAAAACTTTCTTGGGCTAGCATCTTTTGTTAGGAGTTTTCATTTTGTGCTCCCAGGTTGCACTGTTGACAATAGTTTTCTGTGATTCTACCTATCCTCCTGCAATGTGCTTAAATCAAAGGGATCTTAGCTCACATTCCCTACTTCTTCCCTGAAATAATACTTTTCAATCTTTGCACATCCACTTTCTACATCTTAGATCCTGGCCTTTTCCATGCATGCACAGTGCCAGAAGGAAAAGGTGCTATAAGGAGAAGACAATGTGGTACACAGGCACATATATTTATAGGCTGGTGGACTTCAGATATTTGCCAAATAGAAAAGGTCTGTGTTGATGGGAGAAGGGAAGAAAAAGAAAGACTGAAGGCTGGCCCCTGGTTGACATCAGCCCTGAGGAAACTCTCAACACTTATTTTAAGATCACATAGACAACCCCTGCAGAGTGAACTGTGTTAGTCTGAAACATATTTCAAAATGGGGCAGGCTGTTTGTGGGCAATGCTTAGCTCAGCCCAGAAAGGAAAGTACGGAAGCTGAAATGTCAGTTCTTCTGACGTAGATTGCTTGTATCTCTGTTAATTATGTTAACTGTTAAATGATAATTAATTTAAATGGCAAAACTGTGATCATTTTTTGGCGGATGTTTAGGTAAGATGAATGATAGCTGGAACTAGGCTCCCCTGCCGCTGAGTTAATGAACCCTCTAAGGGGAAATATAAAGCTTGTTCAGGCAATGACAAAAAGCAGTAGCTGAGTGATGATGAAAACATAGCTAACAGGGCAGTCTGTACAGCACCTTTACTCAGAAAGGGCAGAAGAAAGAACTCCTTGGTTTGGAGGATAGGGAAGCTCAGGGAGTATGTAGCTCCTGGGAGCAGAGGATGTTTCTTTGGTAGCAGTCCTGCACTTCAGAAGAGCAGTTGGCATGTTTGCTAGAGGAAAATAACTAAAGGCTTGCTGTGTGCCTGTCTCTTAAGGCTGTGTGAAAAGGGTGTAAACAGGCTTAGAAAGACCCTTATAAAGGAATGAAGCCTAACGATGCCCAGGTGAGGATAAAGGGTAGTAGCTTAATGACTTGCAGGCAACCAACTGGGAGTATGTATTGGTGAAGGTGCAGAGCATCTCAGGTCAGCCTATTCCTGTTGTCTTGATACACTTAGGTATTTCTCGTGTATTGGTATCTAGCCTAATAAGTGTACAGCTGGGTAAGAGAAGAGCAATCCTAAGCATGTCTTCAAAAGAGAAATTAAATTAATATAAACTTCCAAAACCCAATAAATTTTTAGCTCAATATGCAGGTAGAAGTCCACTGGCAGAATGAAGGCTGCTAGATTTATTGCACAAAGTGCAATAGATAGTGTGTTGGGCAGCCAAATGCCATGCCAGTGGCAAGGGCTTCAAGTAGGATGTTATAAAACTGAGAGACTGGATAAAAGGTGGCAGCTGAGCTTCAGTTTTGACTGCTTTAAGGTAAGGCATCTAAGGAATGCATCCAGGTCAACACAATATTAAATTTGGAATTGGTGTTTACAATTCAGGAAAGAGATCTTAGAGTCATTTTTTACAGTCCTCTGAAATCATTGCCTCAACATGCAGCAGCAATCAAAATGATCAACAAGATGCTGGACATCATCAAGAAGGACACGAAGACCAAGACAGAATTGAAGTACTGTAAGGAGACAAGAAGAGTTAGAAAAAGGCAGCTGGAACCATCAGGGGGGTAGAACAGCTGCCTAATGAGGAGAGACTGGGAACTCTCAGCTTAGAGAAGGCTGAGGAAGAAGGTGAATTTGGAGCTGTTATTCACTAAGTTCTATAATACAAGAATTAGAGGACACCTGAAACTAGAAAATGTTGATTTGAACAGGTAGAAGAAAGTAATTCTTTATACACTAGGCAGTGAGCCTCTGAATGTTGCTACCACAGGAGGCTGTAGAAGCAGAGGGTATCATCAGGTTCAAAAAAGAATTATGCAGGTTCATAGAAAAGAGTTCTGCCAATGGAAAGTAAAAGAATAGGCAAGGATGCACCCTCTAGTATCACAAATATAGTAGTTGCAGATGCTGGGAAAGAAGAGAGGAAGCAGACGTAATAAGATGTTCAGGCTTGTCTCCTCCCCTGAAGTAACATCTCCTGTCACCACTGTCTGAGACAGAGTACTGTGCTAGGTGGACAAGTTGCCTGACCCTGAAGGGTACTTATTATGTTCTGATATGAGTGATCTTAAGCTGGAGTTTCTGGACTAACAATAAATACAGAGAGTATTCATGAGGAAAACCTGTGAAGTTCTAACCTCTGTTTGAGGCCATTTTAGGGCCTGACCTGATCCACATGTGAATGAATGCACCAGAATAGCTCCTCAGTGCTGAAAACAAGTCTTAATAGGACACCTTCTTGCTCTATGGTCTTCATAAATCATGATTATCTTAGTTTCGGATGATAAAAACCAACTTTGTCTTGTATGCTTTCTGTACTGCAATGATAAGACCATAGCATGCGTACAATACAGAGGGTATACAGGAGACATATCACTTAAACAGAGGAAAGATATCTAGATATGAGCAAGGAAAGATTAAAGGTAACAATGACAAAATACTCTTTAGCAATACTGGAAAGATGTCCTGTGGATGCATTTGCAATTTCTGTAGTATGTCATTAAATTTTCTAAGTTTGTTCATCTGTTTCATACTTTTCATTTCCTGTGATTTTCCACATTTGTGCATCATTGTAGAGAAAAATGATCCTTGCCTTTTCTGTTGCCATTGTGAAAGGATATCACCTCTGATGCAAATAATCTGGGAAAGAGTTAATTCCAGTACTTAAATTGTACAGCAAGTATTTTTAGGTCACCTTGACAATAGTACTATCTTTTCAGCACTACAATAGGGGTACAATAAAAAGAGTTTAATTGTCACAGATGAGGCAATGCAATGTCTTTATACATATAAACTAAAGCAAAATCTTCACAGAAGTATTTGTGTTTTGTACATTTATGGCTGTCCCTCTCTGGTTGAGCATATCTTAGTTATTTCATCCATGCATGGAAATTATTGCCTTACAGCTGTATAAGCAGTGAAAATCAGGTTGACTAATTGACTAATCTCTTCCTGTGTTTGTTTATGTTAATAGGTTTACTCAATTATGCTATCCTAATGTGGGCTGGAAAAGACTAGAGGGCAGTTCACTCCTTATTGTTTTATAGCTGCTCCATAATGTTTCATTATAATGGTGAGAGACAGTTTTGATAGAATAATTTGGACAAAAGAATCAATTATTTCTGTACATAGATAAATGCTGCTAGCTCTTTGATGAAAAGGCTTCTTTGATAAAGCAGGCTTAAGAGAGACATGTGAAAACATGTGCAGTTTTATGGAGAGAGAAACTTACAGTGCAACAACATAGTTGCACAAAATTTCTGTATCCTGACATAAAGACAAAACAAGTGATTCCTATCTGCTCTCTGTAATGAGTTCAGTGAACTTTCTATGTGGCTGCTGATGAGATCCAGCTGATAAGAGTTGTTAGTCAAAATGATGTTGGTGACTGAGCTATATGAGGTAACTGATGAGAGGAGCAGGTGCTTGTGAGGAGTGGCTTGAGTGGCCAGGGCTCTGTGGCTGCTGGGAGGGTTACTGAGTTCTAGGGAAGCCTCTGGCTTTTGGAAGTGGACTCCTGGAGGTATTAGTACAGGATCATATGATAGGTATGTATTTGGATTTAGACTGTAAGTTTATCTTGTCTTTTCTGTTCCTAAGCATGATAAAACTGTGCTGTATTCCCATAGGAAAATATGCTTTTTGTTTGTTTGTTTCTGTGATTCCCTAGAGAGCAGCTGCAGTGCCTATTATGCAGCCTTGAAGACTCTGGTCAGGGTCTGCACAACCCAGTGGAGATGGAGTGGACGTATTACTTGCTGCTGGGTATATCTAGGTAAAGCAAACACACACACACCCCTACACACCCTGCCAAAAAGCCTAGTTAAGCTGGCATTCATGAATTAGCACTGTAACGATATGGCTAGAGCATGAGGCTTCTGAGCAGCTAGAGAGGTGTTGGTAAAATGTTAATAATTGAAGTGTCAGTGTCTTTGGCACCCAGAATGTGCCACCAAATAATCTTCAGGCCAAAACTGAGTGCCAAGGAGTCTGTGAGGAGCAAGTAAAACATCCTTATATGATGCCTCTCTGGGTAACACTGGGATTTTGCTCTGTAGAATGAAAGCTAAGCCAAACTGCTTGCCTGAAGAAGCCCTGGCTGTTTGTTTGTTGTTTTTTTTTTTTTTTCACACTGGCCTTGGGCAGAAACAAGGAAAGGAAAAGCAATTTGGCAGAAGAATCTGGGTAACTGATCAGAGAGAAAGCCTTAAGGAAGACAACTTAGGAGACATTGGAAAACTGCATGTAAAGATTGAATAGAAGAAACAAATCATGAAACCTACAGAGTGGCATTCGCTATTCATATAAAATGTTTATTCTTGAAATGAGGAAATAGTTTATAAGATCTAAATATGTGAATAACTTCTGTGGAAATCTAGTGCTGGGTTGCCAGAAGAAAATACCTTATGCTAATGGCAGTAAGGGGGGGGGAAAAAGCTACCTCAAATACAGACAGAAGTCCTTTGTATTGTCTAGGACACTCAAAATGGCCTCTCATCTGGGCAGCAAGAATATTGCTTCATCACAGGGGAGCATCAAAACTAGTTTATGCTGAAAATCCACTTTGTTGTTGTTATGGCCAAGGTGTTCAATTTTAGGAAACTTTTGCAAATGAAAAACTCTTCTCTGACCTTTGTAACTATTGCATATATTATGTTGTACAGCTTGGGATGAAGGAGAGGAATCTGTTTTCCAGATGGTTTCTTCCTCACTGAATCTGAGCACAGCTTTGACATAATTGGCAATCTGTCCCTGCATGGTCCCTCTCTGATGGAGGCAGGGAAAAAGAGATGGTGGTGTGACTGATAAACAACTGTGGAAGACTGTTTGGACGAGGTGGGCGCAGGCAGTCAGCTCAGGGCAGAAAGCAAGGAGTGACCACAGCTATTGCAAAGAAAGCTGAATTTAGGTCAACACAAAGGGGACTGGAAGGTGGGCTTTGCTTTAGATCAGCTGGCTGTATCAGTTGAGTTGATCAACTGGTTCTGTAATTGATTTTTTATTTTTTTTTTCTTCCCAAGTTAATCAAGGATGTGAATGTTTTCCTGAGCTAGCCAGACCAGCATGGAGGAAGTGTATAAGTTTCTCAGTAGAGGAGTATAAAATCTGAACAGCCAACAGAATGAACTTTGAAGATGATAGCAATAGGCTTGAGCTGGATTCAACTTAAGTATTCCCCGCGGTGACTGGGGATATCCAATGCCATGACAGTGAACTTATAAAGACTAGTAATAGAATTTGTATTTGTACTGTGATCCAACTGTATGTTGAATTGCTGTATTCTGCTTGTATTGTGACTTCTCCACATTGCCATATCCCTCTGCTAAATCAAAATCCAGTGTAACATGAAGTATCTTCATATAAGTAAGTTTGGTGTTAAACATTAAACCCTTCTCATGGAATGTCTAAAAGAAGCTGCTCAGAGAGTAATGAGCTCTGACAGGGCATACAGGATAAAAAGGGGGTTTATTTTCAAAGTCTATTTTTCAGCTCCTGTAGATAGATGTCAGTCTGGGGAGGTGGGAGAGGAGGGGAGAGTCAGTGGAATTGCCAGTGTGTAATGTTCAGTTGTTATTCCTTGATGTTGCTTTGTGTTGAAATTCATCTTGCACAGATGAGTGTTTGTTATGCAAGTAAGAGAATAGTTCTCCAGAAGTAGAAGAATACAGATTTCTGATAATTGATGATCAGCTACTTTATACATAAACATGTTTAGTTTGCCACTAGGTGCCCCCACAACCATAGGAATGTTAATTTTAAGAGAGTGATACAATAAAATGTTTTGAAGAAAGTGTAGGCAGTTAGAAATCTTTCTGACAAGTATTATTTATGCTATAGCTTATATTGACGATCCAATAATGCTATAAAATTGTTGGGTTTTACAAGTTATGTAGCTTTAAAGTGCTTTCTAAATGCAGTTAAACTAAGTGTCTTTTTTTCTTTTTCCTTCTGCATCTTGAAATAGTCCATTATCGCCATATTTCTATTTTTTTTAAATGAAAACGGAGTAGTGTGTATAAATGGTTGTGCAATTCAGTTGGTATGTCAGTCATAGCTCTGTATGGGATCAATTACCAAAAAGAATCATTCTTCCAAAACAGAAACTTCTATCTGAATACTAATTCAAGGTCATATATGTTATTTTTTGGCTGGGACAGCATAGCTGAAGACCAGGGATATGAAAGTTTTGGCTTCTATGCAACCAGCTGTATTTGTGACAGATTAGAAGGGTTCAAGTCACTACTGACTGCATGTTTAGAGGTGTAAATAAAATGACATGTTGGTTCTTTAGAAACACTTGTTGGTTACTATATTTTGCTGGGTGATGGACTATGTTAAAGTGTAGCAGAAAAAGGTTTTAGAGAGGGGAAAAATAATTTGGATTTGTCCCTGTGTTTACACTTTGACATGCTTCTTATTAACTGGATATGACCAGTTGATGCTGCACTGATGCTTTTACAGGACTTCATGTGTTAGCTAGGGGTCTGTTCTTTCTGTCAATTCTAAACCTTATGTTTGATAGTAACACTAAAACCAATAAACTATTTAAAAGAGCCTTATGTGAAATCTCTAAAGCTGTGGTAGGCACTGAACACTTACATATGAACACTTACACTATTTGGGAGTAATCTTTATTATTTGTCTTGCATCTTGCTATGTATAATCAATTTTATCAATATTTTTACCATCGTCTTTCCTTAACATGGCAAGAAATAATAAAGTTTTACAGAACCATAAGATGAGAAATTTGAGGGGAAGAAATGGACACATTTGACTTGGGGGAAGCATCTCTGTAAGTCTTCAGCTGTGAGGGCTAGAAACCACAGTCACTGAAAAATAAACATTTCTATTTCCAGAGACAGAGAATAGACTATTAATCCATGTAGTCCATCAATCAAGAGCACAGCTCAAGAAAACAGCTACTTAACTATTCTTTCTGTTGGAAAATGAGAATGGTTAAGATGATGGCTGTATTTTGATTTGTATACCTTAGCTTTTCACTTTATGGTGGATTAAAAAAAAAAAAAAGACATTTTCTCACTTGGTGCTCTATACAAGCAGTGTATATCAACTAAGGAGTTAATTTGACAACAGGACACCTGAAATAAGACCCTTTTAAAACTTTCTTGTGTGATTAGTATGTCTCTCTCCAGAGTGAAGTGGTTCCTGACCCTCTTGCAATTGTACTCTGATCTTTCATTCTCCTTCTCTCCAATCCCACTAAGCCCTTGCATCCTTCTTCCCTCATCCTGAGATCCTGATGTAGTAATCTCTCTCTATTTGGCCCCTCTAAGGTGGGGGACTAAACAGGGGAATGGTGTTGGGTGATGGGCTGGAGTGGTGGTAGGAGGAAGGGCTGTGGATGGGGTCAGTGATGGGGAGGGAGGTGGACTGTAGAAGATGGTACTGGAGTTATGATGTGGGGCTTGCAGGCTCAGTAATACAGCATTACTCAGACTAGCTGAATTGTTCCTGCCTTCTCCCTCCAGCTGCCTTTGTTACTGTCTTCAAGGAAGGGAAAATGACCATGGGTTGGGAGGTCCAGGAGATGTAACTTGGCTGGCTGTATGGAATAGGCAGAGTGGGCCTGGGCATGGTGTTATATCTACTGCCTTTGTGTCTTTTAGGGATGTGTGTGTGCTGGGTGTCAGTCTTTAAGTGGCAGGGGAAGTAGTGAGTGGAGCTGCCAGAGTTGAGATCCAACCCCTCGCTAACGTAGGCAGACTTGTGTTGAAACCTTTCACTTCAGTTTACTGTTCAACTCCTTTCTCCCTTCTACTTTGTAATGCTTTATTTTTTGAAGTAGAAAATTAAAAATAGTTAACCTAGTACCGAGGAAACTGGATGCTCTTTTCCTACCTCAAGAAACATTCCTGTAGATCTTATCTTGACTAGTCAGTGTTGCTTCTCCTTCTGCAAGTGCCAGAAAACTGGAAGGAACTATTAAGAAGTAAACTTAAAATAATAGTTATTTATTTTAGAAGTTGTTTGCACAGAATATGAATTTATATATTTGGGACTAAAAGTGAAAACTAATGTAATTTCCCAAAACCTGGTTGTGCATTCTTTAGAGATGTTATTTTCATTTCGGGGTGGTGGTGGGGGGAAGCTTCTTTTGTGTTAGGACTGTGACAGTCACAGAGCTTAGAGATTACCTTTCAGAAAATTATTCCTCTTTCAGGAGATTCAGAAATGCAGATTATCTTAATACATGAATTTAATGACTTCTATCTTCTAACTCATAATGTATAAAAGAAGTGAAAATATCAGTGGGGGAAAGGCAAAGTGTGCCTTGTCATACGTATATGTAACCTTCATATGCGTGGGGTGAAGAGGCAGAAGGTATCTATTATTGACTTTGTATTTCCTTTCTAATGGCATGGAAATTGCACAAGTGAAATATTTAACAACTGGGTAGTTAGTTCACAAAATAATAGTGAGCACTGTAAAGAATTACCTAAGTTTCAAAAATTTATGCAAATTAGCTGATATTAGCAGATCTTGGAGCAAAAACTAGGCAGTTGGATAACTGGAACAGACAGATGATCATCTGCACTGTCATTACAGTTTGAATTTTATGTGTAATATTTCTTGTAATGCAACTCCAGTTTGTGGTTGTCTTCTGTGACTTATATTTTCTTGCTGTGAGGGTTATGGAAGATTTTGTGATGAGAAGATTGATAAGACAGGTCACCTCTGTGAAATTTTTCATTCATACCCTAAAATCGCACCTGTTATGTATTTATAAAGAATTAATGAACTAAGTGTTACCATTTAAATTTTTCATGCTGCTTAGAATGGACTGAGTGTGTTCAGACATGGCTCAAAATATTTAATCCAGCTTTAGGGCAACTACAGTTTAATGTGGTGAAATCTCCAGAATAGTTTTTTTATTTGTATCTCAAGGGCAGAGATTGTTTACTTTCTGTGACATGTAAAATTACCCCCTTTACACTGACTGGTGAGAGGATTTGTAGGGCAAGAATACCTAATTTCAGAATCTTTAAAAATGTAGCTGTTGCTTGTCCTTTATTTTCCACCTCTCCCACACCTAGCTTTGTATAAAGAAAGGCACTGACTCCTGATCCTGTACTCATATCTCTTTCCTACCGTGTAATTGTTTAAACTGGAAATTACTAAAAGCATAGAACATACTTTCCTGAATGTTTGTACTGGACATATAATAAAGGAATCCGATCTTTAAGGCTGTACTGCAATGATGATTTCTAGATAAATAGTATATGTCTGTGCCCAGTAGAGGGAAGTAAAAATGGGATAAACATGAAAACAAATCACAGGTGAACTGCTCTGTTACTTAATATTGCGTTTCTGGTAAAATGTTCTGTATTTTGCCCAAAAGGCTTATTGACCACTTCAGCTGGGGTACTAAGATTAAACGAGAATCTCTCGGTGTGTATCAAGCTGGCATCTGACAATATCCGTACAGGTAGATACTGTATGTCATGACATTTTGTACTGTGGAAATGTCAGCATATATTAAGCAGAATAAAATTACTGCATTAGCAGTCAGACCAAAATATTTATTTATTAAAATCCATTCAGTTTCCCTAAATTATACAGATAATGGCAAAAGAGAAAAATTTAAAGTCCTCATCCTGCAAGAGCCCTTTCTGGACAAAAGTTTCCTCTCCTGAAGAATTTCTGTTGTGTTTCAGGCCTTAGTTCAATAACTTATCTCCCTGCCTATATTAAAATGCTGAATATTTTAGAACTGAAAGCCTTTTCTTTATTCCCTTTACTTACTTCATTTCAGTTTTTCTAGGCTTTGTTCTTTAAGCCACTGCTGACTTGTGTCTTAGGACTTTAAAGAAAGCTGCATCTTACCTTGGGAACACAAGTGAGCTAATTTTCAACCTAATGCTAAAGTAATATAAATTACCTTTTACTAAGTATTCGGTGTTGTTTTGATTTTCTTGAAGCATCATGGGCAAATCATGAATACAATTTCTTGTGTAGTGGGTCTGACCGATACCCTTGATCAGTAGAGAAAATAGATGGAATAAAGAGTCAGAGTCCATCAGATCACATTGCACTAAATATTACTAGAGAGTATGTATGTTGAGAGCCTGACTGCAGTCTCCTGTGAGCTGTTCTTCATTCTTTGCCCAGCATCCTGTAATTTAGACCTGAAGAGCTAAATTAAATTCACTTACAGAATGTTTGCTGGTTGCACTAAACAACAAGATCGGTACAAAGGGAATTTTCTCTACTCTCATCAGACTATCAATGGACTGTGGTACTGCAGGATCTTGCATGTTTAAGAATATGAAAGGAAGGGAAGAGAAGCAGGTGACTGGTTTTTTTTGCAGCTCTTTCAGCTGACTCAGAACCTGCAACTGAGAAGAGCCCAATGGAGCAGTGCCAGCCCTTCCAGCACAACTTCTCTGGCTACCATGGGACTTTGTAAACAAGCACTTCTGACTCTGCCTTGTAGCTGACTCATATTCCTTCATCCAATGAGCACCTGCAGATCTAAGTAGTTGCTCTGAGACTATTTTTCCAACAGGGAAAAGTATGTAACAAATTCATAAGCAGTGCAGAAAAAACCCAGTGGTGGTATAAGCATTTAGCATCCTTCTAAGGGCATAATATCTGCCTGCTGAGGGGGGAAGAAGAAATCATTGCTTTCTGTTTAAGTTCTGGATTAATTTCATTCTTATTTCAATTTAGAGTTTGCATTGTTAGTATCTCTTGCTACCTGTGTCTGATTTCTGGTTATTCCTGCCAGCCTGATTTGAGTTCCATGTGGGGGCTGTTTTATTGGATCATGCATTAAGTGAAGATAAACCAATAACTCTGGTTTCTGTGGAGCTGGAACTTGAAGGGAAAAGAAATCTAGCTTTGATATCTGAACAGAAACATCTCCGTCTTAAAAGTGGCTAGTCTCTTTAATGTTTGCCTGACCTAAGGATTTATTAGTGTTCATAAGGGACAGAAAATGATAAAACCTAAACATACTGCATAGTACAGTTCTTTCATTCTTCTCAATGCGAGAGGCACATTGCTTCAGTAACCAGTGTATCTCTCCTTGTCCTTATATTTGAACAATATCCTGAAGGATTTAGGAAAATGAGCAATCTGACCCATCCATTGAAAGGTAAACAGAAATATTGTAAATGGCAAGTTTACAGGAATTTTCTAATTTTTCTGTGCATTATTTCTGTTTCATCTATATCAATAAGTCATCATATTTTATTATGAAATGTGTATTTATAAGGAGTTAAAGCACCTCTGATCAATTAACACACTCCTCTTCATGGTGCATTATGCGATTTTGGTTTGTTCTTCAGTCTGTCTAATAATAATGAAAAGAGCTATCCAAATACTGGATCTAACTATTACTTTTCCTAGGTGCAAAACTTTATCTGTGGTAGTGTCTTTAATATTTCATAGAAAATATTAATCTTGTCTGAACTTTCTCAAATGGCAGCCCTCGTGCAAAGAGAAGATCAATAAGGAAACTAAGGTTTCAGGTCCTGAAGATCCACTAATAGAACACATTTTCTAGTATGGCTTCAGACAGAAAGACTACAGTGTGTACTCTTCAAGGCCTTTCTGCAATGCAAACTGATGTGTTGTGAGTAGTGATGACTGGGAGATCTTCAAAAGCTCACTTCTAATCTGAGCTAAAACACTAAAATTTGGGCACCTGTTGTTTGCCATCTGGATAAGACACTAAAGGAGATGAGCTATTCTGCAGTTCTCAGTGTCTTCAAATTAAGTCTCAAAGCTTTTGGCTAAAACATTCCTTCCAAAAAGGCAAAATACAAAAAGGTTAATAGAGGGAAACATAAGGTGCAACTTCCTTACTTAATGAACATATAGGAGATCAGATCTCTGGAGCAGATCCAGTCTTTGGAGCAGAGTTGGAATAGTCTAGGCAAAGCAAAATAGATATTGTAATTCTAATGGCTGAGGAATTTGAAAGCTGGGGAGGTGATGTTGACATGTTGTGGGAGAAAACCTGATTGCTGATAATGGTGACCTACTTCAACAGAACTCTTTAAACTTTCATTTAATAGAGTTGCAGTCTGGGCAGCTTGTTGAGACAGTGTTGTTATCTTTAGTTGCAGTAGCTACAATGGTACAGTAGTAACATGTGAACAGAATTGCAGCCCCAATTCTTATAAGCACAGGATACAAAGCTATTATTTTCTTCCATCTTTTCTTGATCTGCTTTTGCTGTTATATATGGAAGATGGAAGTGAGAGCACAGGGCTGCAGCTATGGCTCCAACAAAAAAGGGGCCAGGACTGAAAGGTTTTGGCAGACCTCACCTTCCTTTGGCAGCCCCTTTGCAGCCCCACAAACATTGGGTCTCTGTGCTTTCTCTCTCCAAAAACTAACTGTAACCATAACCCTAGACAGAGCTCTGGTCCAACACAGACCTCCATCTATGGCTCCTACACAAAAGTGGCCAGGACTGAAAGCTTTTGGCAGCCCTCACCTTCCCTTGGCAGGCCCTTCTCAGCCCTACAACCACTGGGACTCCATGCTTTATCTCTCGCCAAACCCTCACCCTAACCCAGAAGACATATGTGCTCTTCTGTGTCATGTAGGCTCTCAAGGAAAGGCCAGATTGTTAGACTTTACTTTGGAAATGTGTCATGCTGTTTTTTGTCCGCTCCAAGAACATACTTTGCTAGCAAATCCTTTTTTCAGAGGGGAGATTTAGGTTGGAAGTACTGAGCACTCTCCCTGTGGCTTTCTACTTCAATAATGGCTAGGCTCTGACTGAAGCTTGCCAGGTTTTGTGGCTTCTAAAATCCAATCTTGTGGAGAAAGATGCAGTGAAAGTACTGATTTGTCTCTTTCTCTCCTAATACAATTCTTGCAGTTTCTGCTCCTATTTTGCTGGATGAGATCATGCTAGTCTATGCTTCATCTTGAAAATTAAGTTCACTCTTCCAAATAAACCTTTTCTTTTCTTTTTCAAATTACCAATTGTTAGATATTTATCTGTTTAACGCATCCTATATGGAACTTCTAACTAACTATACAAGTGTTTAAAAAATAAATTTGCTTTCTGTTGAACTTAACCATTCATGACTTTGCCAGATGAGGTTATTTGTGTGCCAATGATGGCTGATGGTATTGTTTTCTCCTCCTTCCCAAGAGCGATTAAGCTCCAGAACCTTACAAGTCAGTGCCAGAATCAAGCTGCCTACTTAGTTACAGCTGAAAACATGCATCTGCTCAGTATCAGAGGCACAGAACAAGGTAAATACTCGCACAGGTATGCTGAGCTATACATGTGACATATTAAAATTGCATTGACTTACATATGGTAGCTTTGATTATTTTTGTAATTATTCGCTGTAATTTTTTTGACACCTCTTGTTACTATATGATGCTTTGCTATGCTGTTTTGTCTTACCATTTTGCTTCATTTTTTAAGTAAATGTGTTGCAATATAGCAAGATTTGCTATACAAAAATCTGTTAATTTGGCAACTTTTTAATTGCTTATAAGCCAGTCATAAACACGTTGCTAGTAGATGTATCCAGATGGATTTTTAAGGAAGCTACAGAAAAGGTATGGAAAGGAAATATACCAAAAAACCAGATTGTCTCTCTTGTGGTGTATCCTCACTCTACAAAACTGCTTGGTGAAAGAAACATTTATTAAGGAGCTGCCACTTCTCATTTCATTATTAGGTTTATAAAAATTCCTGACAGTACCATTCAGACTACTAGAATTTGTCTTCATTTTCTGGGGGAAATTTCATGTTTGATTAATTTATTTAACACTTATTTGTCCCAGTGCTTACTATTCACTTAGACTAATCTTCTGTGAACTGGAAAGTTTTTTACTGCTTTTTGTCGCAGTCCATTCAGATTTAGTGTTTTATGAGGGAATAGAATTTGGGGCTTCATGTCTAGCATATTCTGTGGTTTAGTTATGTTTTTTAATACCTTCTAGCTCCGTATGACTTCTAAGGACTACTCTGAGTAAGCAAGTAAAAAATCCTCACATGAGGTCATGTAGTTATATTTTTTTTTTGTAATGTACAGAAAAAGAATTGTATAAATGTAGCTGAAGCAATATGTAGATGGGTTTTTCTTTTCTGTGAAATTCCTCAGCATTTCTTTAACAAATTTTGATTTTGCCTTCTGCTGTTACTTAAGCCTCAGAGGGATCTAAATTTTGCTTGTTCTTTTGTTTACCTCATCAGATATTTACAAAATGTTAGTTTGGGAACCTTTACTTTTGGAGCTGATGGAGGCCTGGCCCCCTTCTGGCAGTAGGCTTATTATCCATGGTGCATTTGGCTTTACATCAGCATTTTCCTAGATAGGCAGATTTAGTTCCTCTTTGTGTGAAGAGTGTTCCCTCATGGTTTCATCTGAATATAGAGGCAAGCAGACAAAGAAGCAGCAAGACACAGTGACCATAGGTTTGTAATTCTCTGTAGCAACTTTTTTTTTTTCCTTCCCTTTTGCTCTTCATTTGCAGTAGCTGATAAAGAGAATAATCTGGAAAAGTTGCTTTTACTTACTAGGAGAACTAATTATTCCTTCCATATCTTCTGTTGGATACCTGTAGTGGTTGGGAAAGAGTAAGCAGATCTAGATCCTGCAGTGGTGAACAGCAGTAAGTCCCAGTGAAGCTGGAGTTGATTGAATCCTTACTGATAGTTAGAGAGTCCATAGTGGGGATGGATTCTTTGTTTGGGTTTTTTGAGGATCAACACAAGTGATTGCCCCTTTATGGGCATTTTAAGGTAGAAAAGAATATTTCTGGTCTAAGTACAAGCTTTCTGGGAACTGTCGTTTCTGTAGAAGCTATAGAAGGTAACACAAGATGTGGGCTAAGGGCACAGGATAGGGAAAAGGGATGTTTGTTTAGAAAGGGAGAGAAAAATGTCATCCAAAACCAGACTCTACCTTCTGAAAGTCAGGGCATGAAGATTAATAAAGGTCTTGGTCTTTGGGTTGTTTGAAAACACCTGAAAAAATTTTAGGGCTTTTTTAATGTAATTAGTTACAGGCAGTTAAGTATTTCAAGGGAGAGTTAATGTTAGATCTAAAACATCCTGAAAGGTCCAGGAGAGGGGCTCATAAATCAGCTTGGCTGTGGAGCTGGTTGGACTAGACAATAGCACTCTTGGAGTCACCTTAAGAGAGAGATTTGAAGGAATGTGGGAGTAGGCTATGAACAGATTGGAGGGTACATTTGTAATTTCAAAGGGATTACTTTAGTTTTTCTGCTTTTGGACTTTGACTAAAAATGGCTGAGGATATTTTTAAACCCTTTGACAATTACATGGGGTTCTTGACTGTCCAGTAGGCTAAAATTATTGTCTGTCTTCAGTGAGCAGGAAGACTAATATCTTGGGAGAGGTTCTGAAGTGATCTGGGATCTGAAGGATATGTCACATTGTCAGTGTTTTGACTCTTCTTTGGCATGCTGCTTGCCTTGTCTGAAAATTATTGATCTTTAATAATAGCTAAGAGAGAAAAGATGAACAGTATGATATAAAGTCCACATAACTAACTTTCCATTTATATACCAATTCACACACCGAATAACAGAGCACTGAAGAACAGAAAATTAATGTGGATCCATAGAAAACTATGGGATGTAACTGGTTTTTAGGCATGCTTTCAAAAAAATTTATTGCTGCATCTTCTAGCAAGGCTTTAGTTTGCTTTTCTATAGACTATTTTTATTATTATTTAGAAAAAGCCTAATTACAGTTTTTCACACATAGTTACAGCTGTAGTTATTAATTCTGTTGACCTTCTACAGGATAATTCAAAATTCCAACTGTTCTCAGAGGTTACAAACACTGCTCATATAGTAAATAACTTTTTTTTCCAGCTAGAATGTCTTGTGAATTCTAAGTACTGAACAAAACAACATATTTATGGTCTGTGTATGTGTGCATATTACACCTTTTCAAACAATTGTTTTAAAATTCTTCTCCACAATATTTCATAATACAGAGACAATATTACTCATAAATATCAGTTTGTTAAAGAGCTCAATTCTGTAAGGGTTTTCAAAAGCAATATGGCAAGTTTGAGAAGGATGTAGTTCAGGCAGTCTTAACTTAAATACTTGGTGCACGCCATTGTCTTTGGACAAAACCTGACTATGCACCTTCAGAAGCAAGTTCTGGTATCCAGGACACCCTGCAGGGCACAGCTGAGCCCCTCAGCTAAGATGGTGACACCCCTGGGAAGACGTGTTTAAGAAAGGGCAAAAACTGGACAGATAGAGAGAGGAGTGAGGAAAAAAATGCCTGAATGCAGTTTCAGTGTTTCCCTTTGGTATTTTGCTTCAAATATAGGTCTCTGATGTTCTGTAGCCAGTGGAATATTAAAAAAGGTTGGTTTGGGATCTCAGGCAGCAAAGTCAGATTGATGCAAATTTCAGTTTACCCGTTATCTACCATATAATTTGCTAAGGTTAAGTTTTTGAACCCATATGTTTTGCAAAAGGAGCACATTAAATGAACAATGATATAAAACCAAGTTTCAGCTCTGTGGGAGAGACAACATGCTTTTGAATTTTCCCCTATTTTCCTCTCTCCTGTTGCGTCTTGGTAATATTTTCGGAGAAAATAGCATCTGCAACTAACATTTCTTATTATCATGTGTCTTTCTTTAAAAAAGGCATTTCTTTTCAAATCCATCCTTTGTTCTTATCCTGTACTGAGATTTGTTCCATTTCTGACAGGTGATGCTGGCAGAGATTGATTGTCTGCTGCCCAGAGATTGCCCCACTGAATTGGTAAGAAAAGGCTCATCAGAATTTGATTGCCCCCTCAGCTGGGCAGAAATCTTGGGCAGCAACTCCTGGCCCTTGTTTTCACTAACATAGCACGGGAATCTGTTATCCCTGTATGCGGCAGAACAGTTGAAGTGAAAAGGCTAAATTTACATCCCACTTTTGATCTTCTGAGAAAAGACAAACTTTCCAGTTTGTCGCACACTTGTGGGAATCAGCAGATTTGTCAACTGAAAGCTGGGTAACTTCAAATGTTTATTTTAAAACATTTGTTGCAGCAGATGTATGGGTGATAAAGCAGTGTCACAAATTTAGGTCATTATCTACTGGATGCGAACAATTAAAGACTAATATCAAGCCAGTTATCTGAATATTGTTTTTTATTATTTACTACTGTTATTGTAATGTTGTGTCTAATCTTGCATAAATTTGAATTTTACTGGCAGCTGAGTTTGATCACAAAAAAAAACCCAAACCAAAAACCTTCTATACATCAAGGTCTTGTACAAGTTTAAAATACTTATCTGTTCAGGCAGAAAGAACAATAAAATATGTGACTGACTAAACATAGCTTAGTCAATAAAGTACAAATTTATTGTTCATAAAGAATTTGACTTTACATCTGTGAATTAAGTATCAGCGTACACATTTAAGGGATCTCTGTTTTCTTTTAGATTACTTTCATTTTGCTATGCATATTTTAAAAACAATTTTGTCTGTGTAAAGACTTTGATTGTTTGCAATTTTTTACAAATGTGAACTGTAGAGGTTGTACACTTGAAAAGCAAGGAAGTATATTTGGAAAGAAAACCTTGGAAATAATGCCCTCAACATAACAGTGAGGACACTGAAAATGCAAGGGAACCAGTAAAGGATGGCCAAAAATTAATTTTCTTGAACAAGGTATTTTGATTCCCCATCTTTGTTAAATCTAATGCCTGCTAGGATATTCTGAGAGAGTTTCAGGACAGTAGCAAATATATATGGCTATGCTGGCCCTTTTTGTTAAACTTCGGCAATTCCTTCTCTGCACAGGATAAATCTAACTCTAAGTATTTCCTTGTGTTAGCTATGTGCATTTTCTCCTCAAGGAGGACTGATGGTACTTAAGGTGTTTAATGAGTAATGACCTGGCTGAGATTTGCAACATCAGAGCATGTATCTTAGGCTGTTCTCTTCAGGGAGAAATTGAAGCACATTGTTTCATCACATTCCACAAGAGAGGGGTTAGAAATATCTCACAACAACCACACACACCATGGAGTAATTATCCATTCCTGGTCTAGTCATTGCAATAGCATAATTCACCAAATTAGTTCTCGCATATTTAAGGAAGCTGCAAATTAGCATGTTTGAGCAACAGACAAATCTGAGTATGTGGAGAGGCCTCCCCTCATGTTGCCTTAATTACATTTTTTAAAGACACTAAGCTCCTTTTTTAGCAAGTAGTTTGTCATGCCTTCTTACTTTTTTTAGCAACTTTCATACTTAAGACTTGCTAACAGTTCGATTAAGGAGCACAGTAATTATGTCTACCAAAGACAAGATCATCCTGCTACACTCTCTGTTTGAAACCAAGCCCTAAAGAGGTGGGAATGGGGGAGCGGAAGCTGAATGAGTCTCTTTAGAAAGGATGCTGTTATTGTCCTAACATCTATAGCAATTGTTTTGACTGGCCTTACCTATTGGGTATGTTGTTGGGTGCTGTTGTCTGTATATGTTATTTCTCTGAATTCTCACCAAATTCTTAAGGACTCTATTTCTTTTTCCACCTTGAAGAGCATTCATCTTGTGCTGACACTAGGAAGGGGTGTCCAGTTGGACTCTCTTCAATCCACTTGAGCCTTCTAGAAAGTGAAAACTGTAGAATAGTTTCAGAAAGGACTCCTAATGTAAGGATCATTTGCTATCAGAGCTTATTCTAGTATTCAAGTCCAGCTTTACTAATTGCTTTGCTTTTAGCAGAGGTAATTGTTTAACGAAATGATCCATCCAGAGTGCAATACCTTCCATGGTGAATGACTTGGCCTTTCAGATGGGATATACCAACATTTTCAGGGAAATGCAATTCTTTTTTGCTTTTTTTCCTGAGCATAGCTTGTTCCCTTTTTGATCACAAGATAACTTCAAATATAAATCTTTTCCCTTTGCCTTTAGTTGAGAAAACTTGAGCAAAATAAAGCAAAGTTCTCCAGGTAGATCATATTCTGTAAAGAGGTGCAAATAGGAAGCTGTCTCCTTGTTTCCTGGTTTAAAGACTGCTCTAATTTGTCTGGGCTCTTGTTTTTCAACAATTCCCTTGGTACCAACAATTAACTGCATGGGGCAAGGGTGTGTACATGTGGCTGCAGTCCCAGTGCTGCCCAAGGCTTGTGTGCCCATCACTGAAGCATATGTAGTCTTCTTTCAGTCTGTCTCAGACTGCCTCTCTCTCTCTGTTGCCTCCCTGTTGCCCCCCTGCCTCCATCTCTCTGTCTGTCTTGTTCTCTTACTCTGTCATTCTCTGTTGCTCTGCCTCTTTCTCTCTTTTTTAATAGCATCTCAAAAATATTTAATCAAATTTGACCTGGAGATTTATATGTGAAACAGTTTTGGTATGGGAAATTGTATTTTTTGTTCCTTGTGAAGACTATATACATTCTGTGTATGAACAGATAACTTGAATAGGTTCCCTGGATGCATCTGAGTTCAAAGGAGAGCTTGGGGGCTGAGGTAACTATACATTTTCTCCGTGACTGTGGCACAGTTGAGATGTGATCTTTGTTTTATGAGCTGTGGAAACAATTGGTTGTAGACTTGTGTGTGTATGTGGTTATTGTTTTAAGTGCTGAAGTACTTAGAAATCTGGAAGATTTGCTTTTAACTTTTTAGACTCAAATAAGTTAATTCTCATTTCCAAAGTCCATTTCAGTGTGAGCTTTAATTTTGTTTCCATGCTATCTTAATATAATCTGAATTGGGGAGACACTAAATGTTCTTTATAAATGTAATTTATCTCTCTCTAGCTCTCTCTTTCTCTGTCTCCATCCTTCCCTTCCTTTGCATTGTGTCGCAGTGAAATGTCTGTAAACTAAGAGTCAATTACGTAAGGGTTTGAATTTCAGATATGACAGACTTGCTCCAGCTCCCCAGTTTCCTAGAATGTGCAGAGGCAAGTAGTAGTTGCTGTCTTGTGGAAGAGCTGTGAGCTGGGAATTGAAGGTGGTTAGTAGCATGAAGGAGGCAGAAATATTTCTGAGCAGCTTGTTGTTAACATCAGTTATTCTCCTAAGGATTCCTTACTAAGGAGTATGAGTCAATAGCCTTATGAATTATTATCATGTGCAGAAAAAGTGTAGACCTGAATTGTGTCCAAACACTCTTAATATTGACCTATAAGATCATGCAGTATAATCTGCATAACAGCTTGAGCTGTGTGAAGTAGATACCAAGGTGAAACCTCTCTCTCTTTCTTTTCCTCTAGATGTACGTCACCTTCCCAGCCACGAAGAGCAGTCCTTTTTTAATTGAGAAGATCATACATAGGTGAGCTCTCATAGTAGAGTTCATTGCACTACCATATTTGACAAATGTAGCTCTATCTTCATTTTAGAGATATGGTTATTGTAAGATACCTAATGACTAGAACTTTTAATTTAATTTTTTTTTTACTATCTACTCTGGCATCAGCCAATCAGAAATGCAGATTTTTTTTTAACTTTTTAAGGACCTGAATAGGATGGCTTATATTTATCACTGCAATTGCTTTAATGGTGTGTATGATTTGGTGATCAGTACTTCTGAATACTAATTATTAATTAAACTGGATATGTCATGAATTATATTAGAGCATTTCTGATTCTAAATTAATTGAACTTAAAGAACTATGAAATGTGAATTCTGGATAACAGACTTTCTGTATGAACATACAAAAGGCAGATAGCTATGCATCTATTCATTTGTCTGAATAGCTATTCAAAGAGCTCTGTAGTGAAGGATGAACCCAACAGCTGACTATATTTTTTTGATTGAATATTCACAAGTATCTTCTAGGAGTATTAGTTAAAATAACTGATGGTTTTTTTGAAGAAGATAATCAGATGTGTTGCTGCTGCTTGTCTGCAAGTTCTGTTTAAATCAAAGAGCCAAAGAGGGTAAATAAAATATATTTGCAATTTTCAGAAAGCTGTATTCTGTGACTACTGTTTCACTAAGTGAAAACATCAAATAGACAATATCAAAAAGCATTAAAAAATACTTGGAAAAGGGACAGAAGAAATTAAACTGGTTGAAAGCAGTTTTGTGTCAATTCTGGACTTTTAGAAAGCAAGTCAATAAATAACACCTCACCCATGGTCCATTAACTTGGGTCTATTAAGGGAAAACCTGAATAAGACCAGATGCTGAGAATATTGAACTTCAGTCTTGATTTTAAGATATGATCCTAGACAAAGTTAAATGTCTAATTGCCTGTTGCTAAGAAGCTAATATACAGGCTTACTAAACTGAAGCACGGGAGATGTGTTCACTTGATTGACTGCTGCGTGATCCAAAGGATTTGGAACATGTAGAAACTGAATAATTACGGACAACTGCTTGATAGCAAAAAAAAAAAAACGATTTCAAGGATTTTCTTGATGAAGATGATCCTTGGAGTATTGATAGCATAGAGGGACAAATCATTCTCAGTATTTCTGGGTGAGACCTGTAAGAATTTTTTTTTTTTAAACCAAGTCTTAGATGAACTGAATATGTTGAAGGCCAGTTTTTTAAAAACTAATTAGCATTTATTCTTCTTTATTTCTCTTTAATTAGCTCCCTAAACAGTATTTGTATATATATTATCACAGTTAAAAATCTTATGCTTTAAGATATTTTTTCTTAGGGAATTATACAACTAGTATATAAACTTTCTTGTTATAAATCAAAATAATAACTTTTAATTATTTAAACTAAAAAAAGTCTACATATCTTCCAATGTCTTTCTTATGATTTAATTTTTAATTTCTAATATTTTACCTGCTTGAAATATTTTTATTGTTTATTCATCACTAATGCTTCCCCTCTGACATTCTCTGAAGTCAACGAAGTTCAGTAGGTTTTGCAGATGTTGGATTCAGATCTGCAAACACTATAGGACATACAGGGTTATACCTGGTGAAATATGAAATCTAGTTTTAAGTTTGCAGTAAGTTTCAGGAAAAAAAATAGAGGAAAAGCTTACATTTTATGTAAAATTGATCCTAGCTCTGAAGTGGTGAAACATGTATATAAAAAGGAATTATAAGATGATAAATTTGGGTAATGTGTATACTTCCTTTTTTTTCCTTGAGACTTCCCATATATACTTAGCACGCCTTCAAGTATAAGGATGGTTCATCCTAATACTTAGAAAAATGCGCATATGTATATCAGCAGGCTAGCTGGGCTGAACAGGGAGCTCGTGACCAAGCTCCAATACATAAAGGACATATACTGGAGATTCAAATGAGGACAGGCTGTAAAGGAGGAATGTAGAAACATTCCCTGGGCCTGCAGGGATGGTGTCAGAAAAGCCAAAGCTCAGTTAGAATTGAAATGGCAAGGCATGTTGCAGGCAATAAGAAGAGCTTCTACTGCTACATGAGCAGTAAAAGAATAAATGAAAATGAGGGCCCATGAAAAAATGGGCCAGTCATTTAGTGATGTAGAGGATGCAGATAAGGTAGAGACATCCAGTGCCTTCTTTGCCTCTATATTCACTATAAGGTCTCCCAAACTTTTGTACCTAGACACAGAATTCAAACAGAGGAACACCCAGCAGTGGAAGTTGATCGAGTCAGAGATCTCTATTAATTTTAAAATAGCATACAGATTGAGTGAATTCCCAATGACTGCAAAAAGGCAAGTGTTGGACTCATTTTTCAAAAAGAAAAATGATGATGGAGGGAACTACAAGCCAGTCAGCTTCACTTTTTGTCCATGAAAGGGTCTTAAAAATTACTTAAGGGAAGTTTAAAGTTCTTTGTAAGAAAAAGGTATATATCTATGTATATAACTTGTGTTAGTGCAATGTTAGTGCAGTTTCTTTGCATCTTTAAATAAGTCTTGATGTCTTGTATATTAACACCCTAGTTTGAAATACTTCAGATCAGTCGATTTCTGATAGAAGTAGCTTTGATAAAACCATTTACTTTAAAAAGTCTTTTCAACTTGGAGATTTCCACACTTGCCTCATCCTAAACTGAATGTCAAGCTATTTGTAGAATATGCCATAAGTTATTTTTTTCTTTAATGTGTGTGAAAAATGTTATATGGGAGAAGAAAGCTGGGCAAGAATTACTTTCATTTTTGCCTGTGGGTAGAGAAGATATTTTAATAGAATCTGTGGAACCTGCTAATTTCATCATTTTGGAGTTGTTCAAATTCTTGTGAAATAGGATCAAAGATCATACTAATTGTGAAATTCAGTGCATTATATACATTTTGAGTGGCCAATGTGTATTCCACGCACAACTGTTTTGACAAACTATTATTGTGTCTTGCCAGGAATTTGGAGATGAGAACAGGGAAGAAACAAAATGTAGAAGTAGATACATTGGCTACTAACTATATCTTCAGAAATGTCCTATAATTTTTCTAAACTTGCTTGTGTCAGCATTGTGTTCTATTCAAAAGAAATAATTAACCCAGAAGACATTCTTATGGATTGTGAGTCCTTTGGGGAAATAAGTGAGAAATGGCAGGCTTGTCCCTGAATGTGAGACTTGTGCTTGACTTCTAACACTTCTATGGTACTGTAAAAACATGTCTCACACTCTTTCAACATGAGAGATGCCATTGCTTATGATACCAGTTGTTGGATCACATCTAGAATACTGCATCCAGTTCTGGGCCACCCAATACAGGGAAAATATTGATAAACTGAGGAAAGCTCCAGCTAAGTACGAGGTGGGTGGATGTAAACTCTTGAATTCAAAGTTCCCTTAGATAAACTCCTTCTGGAACTGGTCCCCCACTTGTATGGACAGATATACTTTTCTCTCAAACTTATGTACATTAATGTAGCCTGATAGCAGGTTTTACATGAGAAACATGAGAGGTCTACAGTAGGAGTATAAGTTTCTCTGAATAGACCTTAGTTGTCAGGCATTAAAGATTATATTTACAGAGAAGTGATAACCAGTGTTAATAGAAAAATAGAGATGTAATAGCTAATACAAAGCTGATAACAATTTACAAGTCTTTAAGTCAAGTCTTTTCAAGTGTGATCTTCCTTCATATCAATTGAATAGTTGGCTGACCTATGTATTTTTTATGTATAAATTAATAAATGGGTAGATATTGAGGTGAGACAAGAAGAATGACTCATGCTTTAAGAACAGCAAATATAATTTGGGTATTGCGAGGAAAGGCCTGAAAGTAACTGTATATGCTGGTGAATAACATACCTCATAATAGTACTTCATTTTTTTCCCCTCCACAAACCTTATTTTACTTTGTTGTTGTTGTTTTTTTTTCCTTCTCTGAAAATTCCTGTTTTTCACATATCCCAGGTGACCAGGCTTTTTTTTACCTCCCTTTGATTTTTTTACCTTCAACTTAAATTAGTTGAAATAAATCAAGTAACACAATATGACTACTAATGTTGGATAAGATGAACAAGCCTCCATATAGACTACAAAAAGGTGTTGTGGAGGTGTGCTTTAACAGATACGTTGACAGACTTTTTTTAATATCCAATTAGATAGTTGATATCTTCAAAAAAGCTTACCTAGCTGACATCTGCATATATTATGAAACTGCTGTTTGTTTGTTTCACCACCTTCCATTCATTCAATCAGATGTTTAAACTTTTAATCAGAAAAACAGTCAGGCTGTTTCTGGCATTTCTATGCCATGTATAACAAGAAACAAAAAGCAAAAAGACAACTTCTGTTGCAACAACCTCAAGAAAGAATGTGCTTCTGAAATGATCAGATGTCAGAAATTAAATAGGACAGCTAGATATACTTAACAGACTGATACTAGTAATATAATGTAACATTGCAGTCACATGGAGGTCATTTCCCGAAACGAGAAAAAGAAGTGAGTGGGGACAGGCCAGCATGGATTTACCAAGAATAAATCAAACCTGACGAACTTGATTGCTTTCTGTGAAGAGATGTCTAGGTCCGTAGACCAGGAGTGAGCAGTGAATGCATGATAGCATCAATTATTTCAACAATATGCAAAATCAGTGTTTTATCTGTCCCTAAACGAATTTCTAAACCCATGTTCTTTCTCTCTCTCCTCACCTACACCACAGTTACCCTTTTCTCCTTTTAATTTTTACTTTTCAAAGATTTCATAGTACAAAAAAGCGTGTGTATTTACACACATGAGTATAAACTCACATGACAGTGAATAATGGGTGATTGTATTTTCTGTGCAGTTTATTGTGCTCTCTGTAATGTCAGTCATTATTCTATCTGACATGGATAGCATTTTCAGATTGATGTGTTTAAAATTAATGAGGCATTCCTTTTCTCAGTGAAGAAGCTAATAAAGAACATTTTTCCCTATGAATTATGTAGATGAATTAATACAAATCAACTTAATTTTCAGAGTCTTGTGATTTTCTTCTTTCTAGCAATGCATCCTAACATTTAGAGGTTGAAAGAGCTGCAGTGACTGGAATACTAAATTTCAATGAAAAAAGTTTTTTAGAAAAGTAAAAAAAAAAATGGTGTCATTCTTCAAGGAAGAAAAAGGAAGAGCTTAATGATATGCATCAGCTTTTCAGTGTAGAAAAACAAATTTAAAGTTACAGAAATGTTTTTTAACAGGGAAGAATTTAGGAGTTCAGTTATCCACATAATTGAAGCTGATTTTGAAAGTTAACAATGTTGTTTTTTTTGTTTGGGGTTTTTTTGGTTTTTTTTTTGTTTGTTTGTTTTGAGACGATTACTGGTATAGTGAGAGGTAATTTCAGTAGGTGGAGGACATAATCTTGTATGTCAGAACTGTGGTGCATTGTCCAATCATATGTATTTTTCTTATCTTCATATGTGTGTGTTGGATAAAGAGGCATATGTATGACAGTTGCTGATTGCAGAGAATCACATGAATATGACTGAGATAACCTACAGATTCTGGAATAATGTGAGATGAAACCTGGTATTCACCTTGAACTGTAAATTGTTTCAAGTGCAGCTCTTGTTAAAAGGATCACAAGAGAAGAGGGGAAGAATTGGAGACAGAAAAGCCTTGAATACGAACGGGTGCAGACTATTAGGTATCTTTTTGTTGTTTGCAAATACTTTTACCAACTTGCTGCTCATTATAGCAACATTTTGAGATAAAAAGGGGAAAGTGTCTTCAAATCCTGTCTCTAAATATCAATCTTGGAACTAAAATGCACCCTGCTATCTCCTAGTGAGGTCTATGTATGTAACATACACTAGAATATTGTAGCTTCGTAAAGTCTTTAAAACATTCTGGTTATATCTAATGCAATGACACTTACCAATTTTATGCATGTTTTAGAGTTTAGTTTTCCTAACGAAATTATTCTCTGAACAGATGGTAACTGATTTACTCCATTATATTTGCACTTGGGAAAATCTATTTTTTTTCATCTTTTGTTGTTTTCATCTGATGACCCTTTTAAAGAAGAATCTCTGTCACTGTCCCAGTTTCTTGATTTCAGTAAAGTATGGCCGTTTACTCCAGATTAATCTGTGGATATTTGGTATTTTGGGAAGATTAGATTCAATTATATGCCAGTGTGTGGCACTGGTTTTGAGGATAGCATCTTCACTCTTAAAGAGTGCCTACAAAATTATTTCCGGGAAATAAAACAAACTCAGTCTGACCGTGCTGCAGAGTAGCCTGCTCTTAACTGCAAGCACTTAGTGGGCTCATTAGCTTGGATACAGTACTATGTTAGATACAGCTTGAGGTCTCTGGCTAGGAGCTGGCTTAGGGCAATAGCATGCCCAACAGGTATGTCTTTACTTAACCATAAATACTCTTATGCTTACAGTTTTACAAAAATAGTTGGTTAAAAATAGTTCCAAAAATATTTCATTCACTATACACATGTGTATGTGTATCTGTATAGACTTGCAAACATATATTTGACTGTTCTGATCTGGATGATAAGGTTTTGTTTTTAATGATTTATGTAATAATGTCACTGATCTGAAGTGAAAGGGTGAACTGTTTAGCTAACAGTATATTTGCATATTAAATTATTTGCACATGTAATTCAACAGTATAGACTGGAACACGTACTAGTCTTATGAAAAGGCAAGTAAATAATGTTTTTTTAATGCACAGAAATTTCAACGGAGATGTGTAGGATGACTAACACTTGGTTGAATGTTTTACACACATGGGTAACTCGATCTTGCTAGTGATAAAGCAAGCTAAATTACTTCAGTTTCCATCTTCTTCCATCACCTTCCAAAATGTCCAGAAATACTGACAAGTTATTTTGCAGTTTATTGGGAAGGAACTGGAATAATTCATGCAAAAAGAATCTTCGGATGTGTTTCTAGAAGACTCTGCAACAGCAAAATGTGGAAATGGTTGCTCTCAGATATGGCTTTTCGTTTTGACGGCCTACACTAAGTAACCTTGAGCACTCTAATCCTCTGAACTGACTTTGTACTGAATTAACATCCAAAAAGGATTACATATTTAACTGCCATCAGATGTCTGACTGAATTTCTTTGCAAACTTGTAAGGATTTTGAACCATTACGCTACCTAGAACCTACATACCACCTTCTTTTTTTCTCATCTTTTTTGTTCCTTAAAGCCTCCAATTCCCTTCTAAATGTCATCCTTTACAGCTGCCAGCGACACAAGCGTAAGTGCAGAATAACCCCTATAACTGTTGCCTATTAAATTTACACTGAATTTAGATGATCCTGTCATTGAAACAACATCTGGGCTACTACATTCCAATTTAGTTCTGCCAAACAGTTTAGAGCAACGATGTGAATAGAGAATATGTTTCTGCTAGATATGCAGTAATTTATCTTTGTTGCTCTGCATGTGTAATTATGCAAATATCACCTTTGGAAACTCATTACATTGATTATGGAAGAGAATGCAGGTGATAGAATGCTCTCACTACCTTAAATATACAAAAGTCACTGTGGAAGTGAGAGTAGAATTTATGATAATAATGTTCTTACATATTTCTAATCTTCCTAGGAATACACCAAATAAGCAAAACATAACAAAATCAGCTGGAAGCATCTTCTACTTTTATTATAAACCTCATCATTCCCTCCCACCTTACTTTTTCTGTCTTTTAGTATGCTTTAGCCATTTTGAGTTCAAATTATGGACAGTTTGAAAGAGAGGCCGTCTCTTCCAGATAGCAGATCCTAAACAGGAAGACTTTCCAAAAGCTTCTTAAGAAGTATAATTTAATATACCTTTTAATATACAGCATTAAAAGTTTCAGCTCCAGTACATTAATTAATCAGAAATTAGAATATTTAGGAGTACTGCTCTCATCTCGGAGAGTAGCAGAGAAGCAGCTTCTAGAAATCTAGATCAATATTAAGCTACTCAAATCACACTTTTAATTTTGCAGAACAGTTAGTGTCAATAAGAATTTGTCCTCTTGTACTACAGGATGCAGCAAGCTTGGTTATACTACCAATGAAGTTATGATCTCAGCCCCAACACTGGTGTAAATCTGTAGTGATTGCAGTAATTAACAAAAGACAACATAGAGGACACCACTATCTAAAATGTAGACTGTTAGGGGACTAAGAGGAAATTTAGATAACTGTTTAGTTTTAGAAATAGAAGTTTATTGGCTCTGCTCTTGTATATGTAAGAATCATGGAACAGTAATTTGGTTTGGAAGGGTTGTCCAGAGGTTGTCTAGTGCAAACTTTTGCTCTAAACAGATCTATTTAGATCAGGTTGCTCAGGGCTGTGTCTACTGCCTCTCCTCCTATTGCTGTGCACCCCCGATAAGAGTCTAACTCTACCTTCACTGTATTCTCCAATTATGTAGTTGTAGACAGAAGTGAGCACTCTCATTGGCTGATCCTTCTCTTCTTCAGGACGAAAAGACAGAACTCTCTCAACATTTCTTCATAGGTCATGTTCTCCAGCCCTCAACTATCCCAAGATGCACTTGTTCCAGTATGCCAACATTGTACTTGTACTGGAGAGCCCCAAACTGGATGTGATACTCCAGATGCACTTGCCTGGAGTGGCTGGCTACGCTCTTGCCAATACAAGCCAGGATGCCTTTGGGCTTCTTTGCTGCAAAGACACACTGCTGCTTTGTGTTCAGCTTGTCTTCTGATATGACCTCCGGATCCTTTTTTGCAGAGCTGCTTTCTACATAGTCAGACTCCAGCCTTAGAAAATTTGCCAGACTGCCAGACTCAATCCTCTTCATTGGTTATCCAGCCTATAGCTCATGGATGTGGTGATATGAAGACTGTGGCAGACTTTCAGACGCCTTGCAAAAATCAAGTTATAAAATGTCCACTGCCCTTCCCTTGCTCACAGCACCAGTTGCTTCATCACAGAAGACAATGAAGTTGATCAGGCATGACTTGCCCGTGATAAACCCATGCTGGCTGCTCTCAATCACCTTGTCTTTCACATGTTAAAAAAAGTCTTAGAAGACGATTTGCTCCATAGCCTTCCCAGAGACTGAGGTAAAGCTCCTTCTTGCTCTTGAAGATGGGTGTGAGCTTTGCATCTTTCCAGCCAACAAGAACCTCCCCAATTGCTGTCACCTTTCAAAGATAGTAGAGGGTAGACTTGCAATGACATCAGTCAGCTCCTTCAGCACCCTTGGATGTAACCCATCTGGTACCTGGGGCTTGTGCATGTCCAAGTGGTTTAAGTGATACGGAACTTTTTTCTTCTACTACACTCTCCTTACCTTTCCTTTTGCTACTGATGCACACATCTTTCATTTTGCTTTTCTCGTCTTCTCTTGGTAATTTCAGTTCCAGCTGACCTTTGGCTTTCCTGACTCTGTTCCTACATGGGCAGGCAATGTCTTTGTAGTTCTGTTTCCACCTTATGTCCTACCCACTTTTCTCCATCTGAGCTCAGACAGGAGCTCCGTGTTCACCCATGCTGGCCTTCTGCCATGCTTGCTTGCTTTCCTGCACACTGGAAAGGATTCCTCTGCTCTGAGGAGACTGTCCTTGAAAATCAGCCAGTTATCCTGCAGCCCTTTGCCCCCTGAGGCAATTTCCCATGGGATGCTGCCAATCAGGTCCCTGAAGAGGCTAAAGCTTGCTTTTCTGAAGTTCAGGATTATAATTCTGCTGTCAGTCTTGCTCACTTCCCTTAAACTCCACAGTCCTCAGGGTCACTGCAGATCATATTGTAAGGATATTGTGATTGGAAATAGCCATAATAAGATTAGCTGTTGCTGAGACCTATAGCTGTGAAAGTAGTACAGAGAATATAAATTATTTTACTAGAGAAATATTTCTTATAAAAAATATTGAGAAAGATGACCTCCTGATGGCACAAGAAAGAAGGTTGTAATGGTTGTCCCAGTCTACACATTATATCAGTTTAATGTATAATGTTAATTTTACTCCCATAAAATTGCATGAGCAATCCAAGTAACTAGAAACTGGGTTTAATTAATGGCAAAATAGTCTTTGCATCCAGATATGTGAAAGCAACTAGTATTCAGGTTAAATTATTTTAAGGTTCGATTATTTTAAGGGAGACGGTTCACAGATGAGGAGCTTACAAGGAAGAGTAAGGATGCTACAAAATACAATCATTCCCATGCTAGAAGATTATTTTTAGTTCCAAGTTTTAGAAATGAGTGTCTAGAATGGCATAGGATAACTGATCCTGATCTGGACTATGGGGATGAAATACCCTATTTTTTAAAAATGTTCTTATGATTGATGACTTGGCTTTCCCCTCCCACTCCCCCTTTTCTAGCATACAACAGAAATGCTTAGTTCTTCCTGGTTTTATCCACTCTTTCTGTTGTGGAATATATTAATGTATTTATCAGGATTACTATTTTTTTAAATGTACATTCAACACACCCTCCTCACATTGTTATGTGGTTTGTGCTATTTTCCTCTTGTGTCCCTATGCTTACCTGACCAATTTTCTTCAGTTCGTAGTTCCTGATTTGCATTAATTAACATTGTTATCCTTTCTGCCATTCATTGTAAGCTTTTAATTTGGCTGCACTTTTAATCTAGTGTGATTATTTTTTTTTTCTAATCCAGTGTGATCTCTTCTTTGCATATCTTGTAAAAAAATCTTAAGTGATTTCTATGTATCAGAGCATTTGTTTCTTTTTTCAGATGATGCTTGCTGAATTTGTGAAAGCACTAGTTCTTAAAACACCATGTCTGTGTATTTCAGCAAGACTTTTTTTTGGTTTTTGACTGAGTTTAAATCATGATCACTTGTTTCTGAAATCTCACAAATTATCCTAAGGGAGGGAGTTTCTTCAAACCCTGTGAAAATAGAGAAGACAGATTTCAGCATTTTACCTCTTGCTGAACATCAGATGTGAGAGAGATACTGTGAATGTTTCAGCTATGAAAAAGTTAAATCAGAGCTCACATCATTTTATATGCTAGACAACCCACCATGAGACATAAATCTGTAGAAAACCACAGTTTTGGTCCTGCCACTCCCAGATTCACTTGTCAGTGCTGTGATGAATTCCTACTCTTAGCAAAGAAAGATCTGGGATGTAGAATGCTACATCCAACAAAAGGGAAATTTGAGATGAGGGGATGTGTCTCTATCAAACAATTCTGAGAATTTTATTCCAGAACTAACTAACATTGATTAACAAGAGTTAACAAGTCACTATTGATCATACTGAAGTTACTCGTGACAGCATATGCACTTTTTACGCATTACAGATGAAAGTTAAACCACAGTGTATTTCCTGATTTCCATCCTGCCCTGTTAGCTGCTAACAACACAAGCAATTCTGCATTGCTCTAACCTTATAATGGCACTGCAAGGTAAAATGGCATATGTGGTGAGGGAATCAGCTGGCCAAAGAGCTGATACCTGCAGAGTTGATGAGATAGGTCAAGTCAAGTTTAAATTGACTCTAAATGTTACAGCAGACTGAAGTTTTCTTCTCTGTCATATTTCCGATGCTGACTGCTTAGGCCTGAAGTTTTGATTCAAGCACAGATGTGGGCTGACAATTACTGTCTGTAGGAGGCCTGTCTTTAGGAGGAGTAGTATTATGTCTTCAATGGGTACTGGTTATCCTTTGGATAAATTGGCAGAATTGCTTTCAAACCACTAGTTGAGGCCTAAAATCTTTCTGAATTTTCCAAAGAACATTCATGTTTATAAGCAAAGTAAAATATTTCTCATACATATTTTTCCCAATTTTTTACCCACGTTTTCATTCTCAAACTGTGAAACAAATGTGCAGTTTGTCAATATAATATATTGACTAATTTTTGTATTTTGTCATTGATCCTTGATGAAAATATGCCTAAGGGGTAAAAGGTGAAACTTCTGTTTGATTTGGTTAATATTTTCAGTATAGTTTCATAAGTGACTGTGTTGCATTATTGTTTTATAGAAAGATTAATACACCAAATCCTTTCCCCCCCCTTATTTTCTAGAAAAAGATTGAGAACATAAAAAAAGAAAAAAAGTACACTTTTTGCTAGGTAGGGCAGATTTTTGACATGGAGGAATTCTCACTGATAACTGCTACTTGCTGCTGCTGACCAATATCATGGGTATTTCCTTTAGAGAACTTGTCCTTTACATGTATAGAATTGAGAAAGCTCAGTGAAAAAAATCACAATAGAACAGGTTTCTAATCTGGGAAGACTTTTTTTTTGTTGTTATAAAAATAATGCTAATAAACTCCATAAGGAAAAAAAGCTGCAAAGTATTATAACCTTTTTCATATGGCTTTGGTTTAGTACCAGTGTATATAATAACAGTACTGAACATCTCCAGAATGAGTATTCCACATGAAAAAAAAATCCTAGAGATGGGCTGAATTAATCCTCTCTGAGTTTAGACCTGATCATATGCTTCATAAACCAGAGGTTGTTATCAGCATAATGTTCAGAAGAATCATAGAATCATGGAATATCAGGTTGGCAGGGACCTCAAAGATCATCTAGTCCAACCTTTCTTGGCAAAAGCACAGTTTAGACAAGATGGCCCAGCACCCTGTCCAGCTGAATCTTAAAAGTGTCCAATGTTGGAGAATCCATCACTTCCCTCGGGAGATGACCCCAATGACTGATTTTTCTCATTGTGAAAGGTTTTCCTCTTGTGTCCAATCAGAATCTTCCCAGGAGTAACTTGTACCCATTACCCCTCGTCTTTTCCATGTGACTCCTTGTAAAAAGGGAGCCTCCATCTTCTTTGTAGCCACCCTTTAAATACTGAAACATGGTGATAAGGTCTCCCCTAAGCCTTCTTTCTCAAGGCTGAACAAATCCAGTTCTCAGCCTTTTCTCACATGGCAGGCTTCTCAGTCCTTTGATCATCTTTGTGGCCCTTCTCTGGACCCTCTCCAGCCTGCCCATGTCTTTTTTTTGTATAGTGGGGACCAAAACTGAACACAGTATTCCAGGTATGGCCTGACAAGTGTTGAGTAGAGTGGCATAATGTCTTCTTTATCTCTGCTGGTGATGTCCTTTTTGATGCAACCCAGCATCCTCTTGGCTTTCTTTGCCATAGCAGCACACTGTTCACTCATATTGAGCTTGCTGTCCATCAGGACCCCCAGGTCCCTTTCCACAGAGCTGCACCCTACCTGGGTAGATCCCAGCCTGTGCTGCACTCCTGGATTATGTTTTCCCAGGTGCAAGACCTTACGTTTGACTTTGTAGAACTTCATAAGGTTCTTGTTAACCCACTCTTCCAGCCTATGCAGGCCTTCCTGCAGGGTGGCTCTGCCTTCTGAAGTGTTCACTTCCCCACTCAGTTTGGTATCACTGGTAAACTTCATCAGGGTACACTTGATCCCATCATCTGGATCACTTATGAAGATATTAAACAGCATTGGGCCCAATATCAGTCCCTAGG
The DNA here is from genome assembly GCA_020745775.1 of Theristicus caerulescens. Lineage (NCBI taxonomy): Eukaryota > Metazoa > Chordata > Aves > Pelecaniformes > Threskiornithidae > Theristicus > Theristicus caerulescens. The sequence continues at coordinate 49,253,929 of CM036560.1, read as the reverse complement.
GGACCTCACTTGTGACAGGTTGCCAATTTGAAAAGGAGCTATTCACCACCACCCTCCGGGTGCAGCCTGTCAGCCAGTTCCTCACCCACCACACAGACCACTTGTCTAGACTGTAACTCATCAGTTTTTCTAGGAGATGGCTGTGGAAAACTGTATCAAAAGTGTTGGAGAAAACTGAAGGACTTGGGGGGCAGAGTCCAAAATGGCAAAGCTCACACCATTGCAACCAACTGGGGAATAAGCCAGGCCAACCAGAGCAGCGACAAATGTTCCTTAGCTGTCTTCCAAGATGAGAACCAGAAGACCAACCACCTCAAGTGTATGTATAGCGATGCATGCAGCCTGGGGAACAAACAGGAAGAACTGGAGCTTCATGCCCAGTCAGAAAGTTATGATATCATAGGAATAACTGAAACATGGTGGGACAATCCAGATGAGTGGAGGACTGCGATGGATAGCTATAGGCTGTTTCATAAAGACAGGCAGGGAAGAAGGGGAGGAGGAGTTGCGCTCTGTTAAGAAGGAGGGGATCTTACAGTAGGCATCTGCTACTGACTTCCAAACTAAGACGATAAGGCCAATGAAGCAATATTTGGGCCACTTAAGCAAGCCTCAGGTCAACAGAACCTGGTTCTTATGGGTGACTTCAACTACCCAGACGTTTGTTGGAAGAACAATACAGCAGCTCACGTGTCATTCATCAAGTTCCTGCAATGTGTAGAAGACTGCTTCCTCATGCAAATGTTAAGTGTGCCAACCAGGAATGAGGCACTGCGGGACTTGCTGCTCACAAACAAAGAAAACCTGCTTTGTAGTATCTCGCTTAGTGATAGCCTTGGCTGCAGTGATCACAATATTGTGGACTTTGGGATCCTGCTGAGCATGCTGAAGGTTAGTACTAAGACAAAGGTTTTTAATACTAAGAAAGTATCATCTTGTTCACATAATACTTTTAACCCTGGACAAGAAAACATTAAAAGACTAAATAAGGGTTTCTTGTCTCAGGTGAGATGAAAGAATGAAAAATGTTATAAGGATCCAGAATGCTTTTGATTTTTCCTTGAGAAGATCTCTTAAGGTCCTTGCAATAACACATCCTCTGGAAATCTATATGGTTATAGTAACTTAGTGTTGTTTTTTTGTGGGTAGAAAGTCAGAGGAGAAAGTTTATTGCTTAATGAAGTAAAGGAAGGTTCTTTTTCTAAGCTTAAAGCCATGCATCTTATGCAAGCTGAACTGGCATATCATTTTGAATAGCTAGTGAGTATATGCCTTTCCGTCGGTTGTGTAGATACTGTGAAGAAACTGATAGATCTCTGGGTGAAAGGATTTATTTATAGAGATGAAGTATGAAGAATATGTATCTTTGTACTGTACTACACACATCTGATACCCTGCAGAAAGTGAAAATTTTCCACTGAGCAAAACTATGAACCACCTGTGCTCTGGGAAAGGAATTTGGGAGGGAGCTAAAAGATATAAGTGTTGAAGAATTTTCACCAGAAAGTGGGTATCTCTAGGTCTGCTTTATTAACAACTCAGAGTTGGGCCATCACCTCAGTGAGTGGCAGCCAAGTTTTGCAATTGTTACCTTATATATATTCCTATAACAATTACATGATTATGCAATTACACGATTATCAAAGTCCACCTGCATTCCCACTGCATTAACAATTCTTCATTTTTCTGGTTGGTAGACAGTTCTTGTTTTCCCATCGGTAAACCGATTCTTTGCGTTCCGTTTCAGTTCCTGTGTATCGGTCACGTAGACCCCTTCAATCACTGCTCCGATGCAAGATCATAAAAGTAATTTATTTTCTCCAAGTTTTACAATGATCTATTTAAAACCGTCTTCAAATTCTAAGAATCAGGCCGCTTAACTTGTATTATGAATGCTTACCCTACCCCTATTCTCATCTAAGGTCTACATCAATTAAAATGTCATAATCAAATGTTCAATTATTCATCTTTCCAAACTACATCTATCTTTATCTACTGATTAACTCTGCTGGTGATTAATCCAGTCATGGGATAGGACTCCAGCCATGGAATAGGACTATACAGGGACAAAATGAGCAATGTAGCATGGACGTAGATTAATAGAAAACTCCTGTAGTTATACAATTCATGTAATTTATCTTTCTAAATAACTATTCTTAAATACACAATAATATTCAAAGCCTCGATTAACTATTTCTTAACAATAAGAATATTTGTTTAATTAAGGAACTGTGGAAAACTAATGGATATACCCTTGAAGAAGAGCTAACGCACTGATAAAAGGGAACATCTCGGTGCCAAAGACTGGATGGTGGCCAGAAAAACATGAAGTCTGATAAAACTGCAGTAACTGGGTGAAAGGTAAATGTGGCGAGGGGAGATCATGACCACTGACTCAATTCAGGACCGAAAAGACTTGCCCCCCGCCCCCCACCTGAAAGGAGCATGAGTGCTAATTTGCATAGCAAGCAAGGCTAATTTAAATACAGTAAACCAATAGCGTATGAAATGTTAATCACTAACCAATACGTGTAAATTTGGGTGGGTTTATACTAATCATGTAGCAGGATAAATATGCTGTAGTTTTGTATGAAGGTGCTGCTAGATTGGTGGAACTGCGACCTAGCACCCATCTTTGTGCAAATATGAAGGGAAAAAAATACCTTGGCTCTGTGTGTTAATTGGCATCTGCACACCAGACAAATGACCCCACATTTGGGATAACACATCCTCTAGTTGCTTTGATTTTATTGCTGTAGAGATAAAGACAAAGATCAGCACTCTTCACTAGATTCTTTTGACACCTTTATGGATCTTGAGCAGGAAAGTCAGTTCTGCATCTGCAAGCACATTGCCTGCCATTCTGAATGATAATTTCAAGTGAGAAAAAAATAAAGGGCTCAGTCATTGATTGTGATTGTGAAGGCTCACAATCATTTAGTGAGTTAAGTAATAGTAATAATGCCCATGTATTGAGAAATCCAGGGAAATAGAAAAGGTGGAGAAATATGTACTTGATTTTCTGTCTTAGAAAATGCTCAAATGATAGTTACAGCAGGGTGCAGGCCATAACTTGAAATCTAAAAATTATTGCCTGAAGAAGAGAAGATCTGCCCCACATCCCTGATTTCAAGCTGCCTGCTGCACGGGTAGTAACATACAATTTTTGTGTTTAACTTTGACAAATATCAAGAAGTAATGCATAACACAGAGTTTTTACTGTAGTGACGGTTTTATGAAACTAAGTGGCAACCTCAGATTTTATGCATCAGCAGGACATTGATACATGTTTCAGGTCTCTGGAAATAAATTTGCTCTAACTTTATTTCTGTTTATATGTATGTCACCAATGACAGTGTAGCAAAAAACATGAGAGATTTTTACTTCCCCACCTTATTTTCCATAATTTCAGAGACTTTAAAAGGGTGAAATAAACCCTTGACAGTTCTGCTACCTCAGCTAGCTTTTATGTTAACTTCCAGTCTTATAAATTGTGGCAACTGTGTGGCTAGATATCACCACAGCAGAATGAGGGAAAATTACAACATCATCGATTGATGAACTTTCCTAAATGATATGCAAGTGTGCAAATGCCTCAGGCTAGTTTCTTGCACAGCACATTAGTAGTGCTCTAAATGATATTGAAAGGGCATAGTTTTTGCACTATTTACTATGTTATGACACCTCTGCCAGAAGGAATCTATGAAAGAGAGTATGTTTCATCACCTGAAATAGGCTGTTACCTCTTTGTCTTATAAAAATTTGCAAAGGTGTATGCCTATGCTGTATAGTTTCAGTTGTGGTCTTTGGGGAACATTCTTCTCCATTGCCGAACTTATCATTATGAAATCTGTGCAAACGAAATATTTGACAAAAGGCAAAACATATTTCTGTGTCTTGCCATAATTCATAGATTTTAATGAGTATTAAGTAAAAAATGTATTTTGAGGGTGACTTTTCTCATGGTGCTGATGATAGTACTTTTTTGTGTACTTCATGGAAAAATTCTTAATAGCCTGGGATTTTTTGTTTGGTTGAGCTTTTTTTTAGATCTATTAGACATGAGTTCTGACTTTTTTCCAACTGGTTGCTGAACAGGTTCAACAGCAGTAGATTATTTGGTATTGGGAACCCCAAATGTTACTAGGAGGTCTTTGTGCTATAGGACTTATGAGATAGATCTAAGGTTGTTTATTACCTGATAAAGGTGTCAGGTACCTATGTCTTGCAACTATGGAGGGATATCTGATTAGTAGATCTGAAAATGTCTGTATACTAACCCACAAAACTTATCTATAGACCGTACGTGGGACTGTTCTTTATCTTTAGCATCTTGTACATCTCTAGACCACTTTGATGGGAAAAAACTTAAACCTCCAGAAATACTACTAAATGCTCTTTCTTCTCACCTTTCTAGACTTATGTAAAACACCTCATGAGAGATAAGAGGAAGGGAAAAAAAACCCGTAGTGTCTTTTCTCTTGAATTTTACATCAATATAATGGCAATTTGGTTTTGATTCACAAGAAAAATACCCAAACAGTGTTTTAATTACACATACAAGTGAGGTACAGCTACACACCATATAAATGGTGTACAGCATTTTTTTCTAGTGTTTTGAAAGTCCTGCGGTCCCAATAAATTTTGCTGAATATCTGCAGAATAAAGATATACTTTTCTAGATTTATAATTGTCATTTTCAGAGGGCTTTTTATTATTAAATGATATACTTTTTATCTTGTTTGCTTTCTTCCTCTCCTAGTTTATAATTTGGGCTATTAATTCTACTCTTTCTGTAGTCCTCTTAATTGACACTGAAATTTGTAGCAACTGGGAGAACTTCTGTTCACTTCTAGGCAAATATTTTCCTTGGTGTGTTAGGCTGCTGGTCCTGCCTTCTAAAGCTTTCTTTCTTGAGAATTACCACTAATCCTTCCTGAGTCACTCTTCTTTTTCCTTAAATATAATGTAGGCTAAAAAACCATAAATGCTACTCTGCATAGCTCGTCTGCTGCCACAAATGATAGCTGGATAAAATTCCAGCTATTTCTATTTAGAGCCTTGAAAAGTTAGAAAATAAAGCACAAAAAAATGGCATAAAATATCATGTCTCTTCTGGCTCCTCTGGACCAAACCTGATAGCTTTGATAGATTCTAAGAACCACCCATTCTCTAGAATTCTTTACCAGATATATGATTATATGCTGCTATGACATCTCTTCCGTAGGGATCTAAAGCAAAAATACCTATCACTTGACTATCTGAATACAAAAAAATCATATTTAGAAATACCTAATAGGACACGTGGAGGACAAGCGTGTGTTTAAAGTAATTCTGTTTATGGAGGGTTGGGTGATTTACTGTTCACAGTCTGGAGTATTCCTGAGACAATTGTTGCCAATGCCATTATTTCAAAGAAATTACTATAACTCACTATCTTCTTTTAACACTGTGGTAACTGAGAATATGTGGATTGTATCCTTTTTTCATAAAAGGTCTTCTGTTCAGAGTGCTTTTCAGAAAAATAAGAAATGTGGGTTCAGTCACCTCCTTGGCTGAACAGACTCAAACATCTGGATCGTTCTTTCCAAGACTACTTAGAAAGTGAGAAACTAAGCAACGAGTATGTATCCCACAGTCCCTACCGATAGTATGACACTAGGCATAAAGAATTCTGTAAAGGCATGAGAGAGCCTCCAGCTCGTCTCTTAGAGTATTCGGTGTGGAGAGGGAGTCTTGGTTCCAGTTCAGAGCCAAAAGGCAGGAGCTGGCAGGTTTTGTATCATGGGTTTTAGCTTGGAGGTATTAGAACTATTTGCTTTTTGAGCTTCAGATTCTGCTAAAGTCTCTGGTGGTGGTGATGAGTGTACCTGATCCTGCATGTGTTTTTAACCACTGCGTAACGACTTAGCCCCGTCCTATGGAGAGTAAGAGACCTCACTCTTATGCGGCTGCTGCTCAGTTTGATGTCTGAGCTCTGCTTGGATTTAGGTGGAGAGAGTGTACAAGACCCCAACTTGCCGTAAACCAACTGATTTAGATATTTGTCTTATGGATGAAAAATCATTGTCTTAGGGATGAAAAATCATTCTGTGGATTTCCAAGTGGAACTATGCTCATACTGGTATTGGGTCCTGCTATAATAATGCAGAAAGAAACAATTGATCTTTGTTTTTTATTGTCAAGTTGATTAAAAAATGCAAACCTTGACTCTGCGTTTTTAGGTATTAATATGTTTGCTAGGACGTTATGAATAATATGCTACAAATTTAACCTAGGTAGTAGAACTACCTATGCTGTTAATGTTAATTAATAGTATCAAGTTGTTAATCATAATTTTAAATGCTAGGTCATTTTTCATTGCAGTAAAGAACAATGGTAGTTTTCCCATGGCAGGCTGTTCTGAAGAAGTGACAATTTTGTGATCATTCTTGTTTCCAAATATTGAAGACAATTGCAACTGTTCCAAAAATATGCTAGAGAAACTACCTCAGGCAGTATTTCATGTTTAACATTTAAAAGTTATTAGAACCATGGAAAGTCATTATGTGTCTTAATACATATATGTTTCTGTTAGAAAGAGAGATGTAATTAATCTTGAAATTTTGTCTGTTGTTAACATTAAAATGGACGTACATGCTGGACAACGCTGTTATGTCTGATATTTCAGAACACTGAACTGACAGCAGTTGTCAGGAAAGACTGAACGGCTGTCATGGGATGCACACAATACCTGCTAGCAGGCTAACCTGGAAGTCCAGTTCAGCAACGCACCTAAAACATGCTGAACTTTAAACATCACTGAAATTAATAGGCTTTAAAGATGAGTTTAGCCTGGAGCAAATAGTTAATTACTATACTGAATCATTATCTATGCAGCTGTTATTTCATTGAGTGGAAAAAATTAGCTAGGAAGACTGATTCTGTAAGTATTCCTATAAACTCAAACCCCACACTGTCCTGGGTGGCGAATAAGGTCGATATCAATGATACTTACTCCTGTTTTTCTCCTTCCTGTTGACTGTAGCAAATGATAATGGAAGTTTGAAAACAAGCATGGTTACAGAAATTTGAGGGTGAAAACAGTGAAAGTGGTGTTATGATTTCTGAAACGGGAATTAGTAGTCCAGCTTTCCAGTTCTGTTTACTTTTAGGTAACAGGAAAACATTCCTTAAAATTTGAAGGAAAGCATTTCCAGTCAATGTCATCCAGTTTGACTGCACATAAGAGAATCTAAGCTGCAATGCATATCAATGCTATCTGGCGTTGCTGATTTAACTCAGTAGCCCTTGTTATTGTTTAACTGTTACCACCTTAGTACTTTTTCCTATTGGCTACCAAGAACAAACATTTCTTTCTGTATGTTCACATGTTTTGCTAAACAAATGCTTGGCAATTTTTCATCTAAAATAAATCAAATTTCATGTGCAGGTTTTTCAGCCATACTAAGGACTATCTTCTTTTTAGAAAAATCTTTTGGAACTCCGGAACAGATATATGTGTTTACTAAGATACAAACTGCTCCAGAAGTTTTGAAGATGCCAGTCACGTGGAGACTGTTGCTTATATTGTATCATCTAAGAATATCTCTCAGTTTGGAAATGGAAAGAATGATTTCAAACAATTAACCTGAGAACACGGTAAATGAAGCTTCAAAAAAATTAAATATCTCTAAGCAACTTCATCACAGTAATTTTTGTTAATGTTACTTGCATTAATTCTAATTCTAAGAAATACATATTGGCAAGTGTAAGGAGATGGATATTTACATTTTATTTATTATAACTTCATGTGTTTTAATGTTTATATGGTTGTTCTTGTGTCATCAGTCTTAAAGATGATTATTTGCTCATTCTCTCTTGGTTTGTTGTAGCTTGCTGTTGCTAGTGATTCATCTTCAAATCATCTCAGTCATTTCTTAGCTGAAAACCTAATTCTACTTATATATAAATACAATTTTGGTTTATACTATTGACATATGAATCTTTGTGCACTTGTTAAGCCTGCACATTGTTTAAACAATGTGATTTGAATATTAATAAAAGAAGCTTTCAGGGTTCAGCATCTTTGCTTGTACATATATTTTAGGGGTGTTTGTGATATACTTTATATTTCAGAAGTAAAAATTTTCATGTTATTGGTATTCCTATGTAAGTGATTAATTTTCAAAAATTAATGGGAAAAAAATTCAATGGGAAATTCACAGTTATAAAGGCAGAAATGGAAAACCATCACTATGGTGATGGGGATGAGTAGTCATATGTGTGATTGTCAGATTATCTGGATTCTAATGTAGGTAGCTACAGTGAGCAAGTATTTGATAGTACCAACCTTCCACTTAATTGAATGGTTCCTGAACCATGCACTGGAGGTAGAAAAAGAGACAATCCTGCTGCTGGCCAGACTTGTCAAATGCAACTGAGAATGTTAGGGAAAAATGCTGGTGAAGACAGACTACTTATTTTTTCAGACTGAGAACAAGATGGGGAAGGAATTAATGTAGGAAATGCTTTTAAAGTGTCATAAAAACACCCTATAGATAACTAGAATTAAGTCAGTCTTTACTGGTAGATCTTCACTTATCACCTCACTCCTGCTGAAACCTTTCCAATTCAAACCTTTTTGAAAAACATCATGAGTTTTCTGTGCTGTGACTACATAAGCTTTATCTGGTAATTATTTTATGAGATTCCTACTAACAGAAAAAGTCATGATCGAAATTAGTTTAATCAGCCCATGCTTCATGTACATTCAAAACTTGAAATGCATAGCCAGGCTTTGGTATTAGGTGCAAATTTGGTATTCTTGAAAATAAATTCTAACCTGCATGAACTATAAGATCCTCTGTGGTTGCACACAAGTAACAATGCAATTTTAGTTCTTATTTAGTATAACATTTAGTAATACTGGAGAAATACTGAAAGTTAAGAAGACACTCGGCAGGATAATTGCCTGTCATGCATTCTTATTTTGGCATTCAGCCTTACCTAATGTGCCAGTGTAACAGGGCATGACGTGCTGTCAAGATGATTTGACAAGCCTGGGAAATTTCAAAGACAGTATCTTACTGCATTAGATTATTTATTAATACACTTCCACGGAATTTTTAAAATATGCTCACTACCCTGTTTTGCATAGTCCATTGGAGTTAGTGAGCACAGCAGCATCACAATGTTTCTTTCCAGCAGCTCGGAGCTGGCAGCATACAGGGAACTACTGGGAGCAAATAGCACAGGATCTGTGACTGATTTCCCTTTACTTCCTGAACTCCTTATTTTTAGTTTGCATAATAATGCCTCATGGCCTTGATCTTGATTAGATCATCTGACTGTTAGGAAAATATGAATCCTAATTGCAGAGAACTTTTTTTTAATTTGAAACTTGCATTTTTTCAAACTTTGGCAAAGAACTGGGAGACAGCTCCTACATTTTCCTCAAGATAAATTGCCCGAATACTTAATTTGAAGGAACAAATATTTTTATTTGCTGCTGAATGCCATATCTGCAAGATTAAATGCCAGTGGGAAATACAAATAAACCTATTGCTCTATCCCTTGACAGACAAAACTAAAAAAATCCCACCAATCTTGTTTAATAGTATATAATTATAGATCATGATGGGAGGGTAGTGCAAGTTCCCATATTATTAGTCAAACTCAAATGTATTATACAGTTCCCACAATTTGTGCTGAAGCAATCTGTATGTTACCATTGAATGAGGAATTACTATGAATAGGGAATTGCAGGAGTATAACTATATCTAATCTCAGGCCTTCCGAATCTATTGATGCATGAGCAGGGTTACCATATGTTGACTGAGGATCTCCTAGATGACCATAACATACTGTTTATCATGCTTTCTTGAAGCATCAGACCTACTCTGTATCCACGTTGACTGTATAGCACAGATTATGGCCATTACATCCAGCATTTTCAGAGAACATCAGACATACCTTTGATGTTCTACAACTACAGTGTGTGTACGTCAGATGTTTCTGGATGAATGGCAGTCACTGGTGAAAAGTTTGATGCTATTAGCTATGTAATAAGTATCATATGGGTAACTTGCATAGCTGGAAATCCAAGCTAAACATATCAGTTCCTCAGAATTTACACAGAAAGATTTCCATATGGAAAACAAGTACATGTGATGTAAAGCAATGCTGTGCAAGTGAAGAAAAAGCTAGTCAGACTGTGTATTACAAATGGGAACAGGCTTACTTTCTTCACCAGGAGGGTCAACCTGTCAAGGATGTTCTAGCAATTAATTTTTTTTTTTAAGTATAAAAGCATAAGAAGTAAGTGATAAATGTATGTAGGAAGAATAGTATTATATTTAAATGGAAAGCCAAACCCTCCTTCCCCTTTTACTCTGAATGCCTTTTACTGTTAACAATAAATGATCAATGTATAAGCTATCTTTGGAAAGCTAGAAAGAACGTTTTTTCTTGCTAAATAGATGTCATATTTGCACTTTGGTTGGCAATAGGAAATTGCATTTGCCTATGAATGGGAATACAGAGTAAATTTACTCTTTTTTACAAAAGTCTTATAGTCAGTGACTTCAACTAAAAAGGAGAGAGTGGCTGTAGCCATTCCTCTGTAATAGTTCTGTGGATGCAATGTGGGAACAGAACTCTTTGGGGGATGCTACTTTGTTACATCCCGCTAACACTGGAGTTGTCCTTACCAGAAGTTAGGTGGAGCTGCAATAGCTTAAACATCACTTACAGCAAATCCTCCATGATGCTGTGCTAGATATAGATGTATACCATGTTTTTTAAACTTGTCTCTTACCCAGGATAATTGAATAGTCACAGTTCTTGAGTTCTATCAAATGGAAAGTGCAAGATACTTAGGTAACTTTTTCTCAGATAAAGCTTGCAAACTGAAGGACATAATTTTGTGCAGGAGACAGGAAGGCTCTAAATCACATGGCATTTATGATTTTAGAGTTGCATTAATGCATTGCATACTCATGAATAAAAGGTTATCCATGCTGTATTTATGGGTTATATTATACTTTTTGTGCATCTTTAGCTATTTGTTTTGATATCGCCATTAATCTGCCTTTTCAGATGTTTCTTACAACATTTACCATTCCTTAGCTGATTCAGTCACAATTTATGAACAAACAAACAAAAGACAATAAAAGAACAAGACAACCTGTTTTGTGATCCTGTGGGATTTGTAATAGGAACATCCTTCTTCTAGCTTTCTTATGGGATGTAAAAGTTCTTTGACTCTTATGTTACCTGGCAAGATGCTAAATTTTTTTGATATCTGACTATAAGGTCTCTGGAAAAGCAGCCAGGTAGCATTGAAATACACGAAATTATGCACATATGGTTACAACAGGCAGAAACAATTAGTTTGATGTTGGTTCAGTAGTTGATCTGTGTGGGCATAAGTAGAATCATAGAATATCTCAATTTGGAAGGGACCCATAAGGATCATCAAGTCCAACTCCCTGCTCCTTGCAGAACTACCTAAAATTAAATCATATGACTAAGAGTGTTGTCCGGATGCTCCTTGAACTCTGACAGGTTGGGTGCCATGACCACTTCCCTGGGGAGCCTGTTCCAGTGACCGACCACCTTCTCAGTGAAGAACCTTTTCCTAATGTCCAGTCTGAACTTCCCCTGATGCAGCTTCATTCTGTTTCCTCATGTCCTATTGCTGGTCACCAGAGAGAGATCAGCACCTCCCCCTCTGCTGCCCTCCTTGAGGAAGTTATAGACTGCAATGAGGTCAGCCTTCAGCCTTCTCTTCTCCAAGCTGATCAAAATTAAGTAGGCTTAATATGATGGATTTCAGTATGCGTATGTGGCATGTTATTATACAGGTCATTTGCAACTTCTCCCGGTTTGGCAGTTGGGTCTTGGAGGCTTGTGCTTTGTCACATGGAGCCTTGTCTTGTATCCATTTTGCTTCAAGGACCAAGTTCTGGCAAGAAAGTGCTTGAATGTTTTTTAACCTGTATTGTTGGCTGGATGCAAGCTGAGATGAGATGAACTTTTTCCAAGACAGTATTGCACTTAGAGCTACTCTGAGGATAGCTTTGTCAGAAGTCCTGCCTTCCCCTGCAGCTTGGAAGTTTTCCCTGAGCTGAGCAGGCAACTAGAGGCCTGCACATGTCAGAAGCTGATTGTCCAAGACCCTAAGTTACAATTCAAGACAAAATTCTCATCTCTAAACATCTTGAAGCTTTGCTGGCAGAGTAGTGATAGACTGTGCTTGGTGGGGTAGGATTACAAGGTTGTTTGGTACTAGTTCTGGATAATGGCATGCTGCATTTTGAACTCACTTTAAATTCACTTCATGCCAGCAGAACTGTGCAAGATGCAGCAGAGCGGAAGCAATCTGTCCTAGCTAATATCAGATCTCTAGATGTGTATCCATGATTTTAGGCTTGTTCTAAGGTTGTATGAATAGTTATTATCTTTTTTTGTTTACAAATGTAATAGTTCATATAAATTTTCATAATCTGTTGCTCTTGATTCCATAAGAGTCTAAAGTAAGAGAAGTACCTGTTAATAGAAAAAAAAAAAAGCTTCTTTGTAATAAAAAAAGTAAAAATTTAAAAATTCAGAAAATGAATCATTATCCTGGTGGCTTTGTTGCTCATTTGACAAAACACTGAAACATTCTGAACTTTGTTTTTTTTCCGGGAACTTTTTCTTTCTAATACAATATAGTATCTGTCAATGCAGAATCAGATAAGTTGCTATGTTTCTTAGCAAATGATACCAAAAGAAGGTCAGAAAGTTACCAAAATGCTTTGTTTTGTTAGATATTTTCCTGTATCATTACTTTCAGTTTCCTTTCATATCTTTTTTAAATAGACATTTGTCTTTAATAACACTAGATATCAGCTATTTCTGATATTATAAGTCTTCATAGCAAATTGTGATAATCATAGTCACAGTAGTTCTCAAATACATTAGGACATATTAGTTTTAATTCTGATCAAAAATCCTCCAAAATTATTGCAAGGTTTTTGTTTTGTTTTGGGTTTTTTTTCCTCTTGGTTTCAGTAGAGTTTGAGTTTGAGCCTAATGATCTGAACTGCTTCGGTTATTTCCATTGTGTTGCAGGGAGTGTGAAAAATTATAATCCTTATTCCCAATTTTTAATTCTCTTTGAGATTGTTTTTGTATTGGTCTTTTCTAAAACTTTGCATCCATCATGACTGAAACCTGGCAAGGATAACAGAAATTTCTGATTATTTCATTTTATTTGCCAAAAATACACCAAAGGCCACAGAATCCTGTTGTGCTGATATATATCTTTGGTATTAGTAGTAGTTTAAACTAATTAGGAAATTATGTTTCCAGAAAAATCAGTTTTCTTTTTTCCGTTGCATTATTCTGGCTCTACTCTGGTAAAAGCATATTACATTATTAAATTTTGAATTTGGCCCCTTTGCTCTAGCTGATGCTCTATCTATCACTTCATTACTTTTATTGTAAATTTCATTAATGAGGTCAAGGAAGAGTCTTATGTTATTGTTTGAGTGTCTCTTTCTTATGAATTAATTTTGGTAGGAATCAATTCTAATCATTTTTGCTATTGCTTGTGTGAGTATTTTGCAGACTGCATTAATTAAGAAAATTGGCCTATAATTACTGCAGTTACCCATATCTTACCAGGTTTCAAAATTACAGAAATAATTATGATCCTAAGAGAGTCAGGCAACTTTTCAAATCCTGCATTATACATGCTACACTAAATGCCATGAAAGACTTGACTAAAATATTAATGCATCTCAGCTGGAAAACCTAATGGGTCTTTCTGCAAAGAGCTTTGCTTATAGACAGAATTATTTTGGTTGAATTTTCAGAAAAGTCTTCAGTTTTGAAGGTTGACATGTTCTGTTTTTCAGCTGTTAAATTGAACCAGTCGATACAAGCAGAATACTGTTTTTCATAGTAAACACCTAATATCAACTTCATTTGTGTTTCCTTCTGTATAAACTTCAAATGGTGGGTGGAAATGTCTGTGGAGACATTTAAGTCAGGGAGAAGAGGAGAAAAGTACCTCTTAGAAAATGGCATTTCTCAGAAGATTAATTTCTTCAGCAATAATGAAAAACGTAGGTGATTTTAACACCCTGTATATTACTATGTGTACTATTTTAATATTTTTCTCTTATTTTCTTTCCTTCAGTATAATGTATCTATTAAAAAAAAGCAAATAACATATGACAACATGACATATAAAGACTCCTGACCTCTATATTTGCTATTACTGGGCTTGAGTTTTTGGGTGCTAGTGGCGACTTCTGTGTGGTGCAATCAACTTGTACCGTATTGTTGTTACAGTCTCAGGTCCTGCAGTACCAGGTTGCTGAGGGAAGGGGAATCATGGAACAGAGCAGAGCTGTAAGACTAGCTTCTCTCCCGCTTCTGGAGGAAATAAAGAGGAGAGGGAGACTGAAAGGAAAGCGGCTACAGAAAGTGCATATTTAGCCCCAAGGCAATACTGTGATCCAGGCTGTCAGACTTCATCCTTTTGTGCGGTTACCAAAGTCAGACATTATAGAGAGCCTATAAGTTCCTCTGCTGCAATGATTTCTGTCTGTAAAACACAAAGGTGATCGCAGCACATCATTCCTAATTAAGTCTTCTTACCTGAGTGGTTGAAAAAAGTAGGCAACAGGGCCATGAGCTCTGTGCTCTTTCTGTGGATCTCTTGCATCCTATGGAAAGTCTACTAGTGTCAGTTTTCTCCCCGTTTCTTCCATTGCCACTTGAACTTTATGCATTTTCGAAAAGATCTGGTTATCCCTGGATGTATTATTTCGGGGCTGGCACAAACTCTCTATTCTTATCTAACCTTAATCTCTGCCTTACTATACTAAGGAACATAATTTTTTTTTGCTATGACTGTGTTATTTTTTTGTTCACATGCTATTTTATATTTGTGTTTCAGCTTTACCTGCTCTGTTTTCTGAGACTTTGTAACAGACTCTGTTTGCCACCTGGATCCTGACCAGGGCAGTCACCCATAGCCCCTTTGACAGCCTGGTGTCTCAATGCATTTCAGGGGAAAAAAAAATAGGCTGAAAATAGTTTTTACCCTATTACCTTATGGCAACTTTGTATGTCAATGGTTCAGAAAGGAGGCAATGGAGGATTTAATGCCAGTTGCAGGTGAGCAAGGGTCAAACTCTGCTCTCTTAAAGCAACCTGGACCTTCCTTGTGTCTGTCTGTGACCCAGTCCTACCTCAGGAATAACTGGGGTTACTGCTGAACATGACAACATGTAGCAAGTGGTCAGAACTTCCTTATGCCCTGTGAACACCTATTTTTTGGAATCTCCGGGGGTGAGGATCAAGTATCTCTCCAGACAATAGATGCAAGGAAAAAAAAAAAAAGGAAACATGAAATAGCTGACTAAAAGCCTACATACTGAGAGGAATTTAAGAGGAAGGATATAGAGAGATCCCATCTTCAGAAACTCTGTTCCTTAACTTACTCGATATTGCAAAGAGAAAGACTGAATGTGGAATTTGTCCTTTATGCTCTGGGATGGGGTTACAAAGAGAATGACTCTTTGGCCTAAGTAATTTTACATTATTAGTCTATGTGAGGTGCCCAAAGACCAATCTTATTTTCTCCTTTAAGAACCAGTGAGATAACATAATAAACTTTTTTTTCTATTTCCATACATGTGATGTCTCCTAGAACTATGAGTAATCATTGTTCTTTCTCGTAATAAAAACCATACATATTTGATAATAGCCTATTTTCAGACATGATATAGTTCTGTATATGCCCTGACTCCAAGAATTTGGCATTTTTCTGGTATAATCTTAGCAAGATGGGATGGGTTATGTTATAAACCATACTGAAATTTTGAAGAATATAAGAAATTTGGATTCAGCCTCCATATTGCTGAAATCCCAGGGCTCCTACTTTCAGATATTCAAAAACTTTTAGAATATTAGAAAACATTGCCAGAACACCATCACCTTTGTTTTAATAGAGACTGGCTGCATCTCTTTCTTTTCAGGAATCCAGTCCTATAGCTTGGTATTAGGATTACTTGTGTCTCTACCAGATTGGTTTCCTCAAACTCTTTTAAGCATTTTTCCACCTAGTTTTTGGTCCCATTTAGCTTTAGACATGAAGCTGCTCAGTTCTAGACAATTCTGAATTAAAAAAATATATCTAGTTCTTACAATATTTTAAGTGTAGATAAGAAAGAATACTCATCCTCTTTGTCCTTTTCTGATGCTTTCGCTGGATGGCTTCATAACAAGACTTTCCTTGGTTTTAAAATCATCTTACTAACAGGCTTAGTGGAGAATCACTTTACAGAAACTTCGTATTCTGAGAGAATTCACTGAAGTTGATATATAGCACTTCTGTGTGGTAACAAACCATCTTTTAGAAAATTGTCCCATTCTGGAGTTGCTTATTTATTCTCATCCACTTTTTTATTTCTTAGCTTTTCACATTTTTACTGGTTTTGTGGTTTATGACTGCTTGCTTATTTCTTCTTCAATGCTTATTAAGAAGTGATGGGTCTTTCCTGCCCCCCCCTTTTTTTTTTCAAGCATTTGAAAATTTTTAAGTGTGCACCACAACTTGTTCATGAGTGGGAGTTTTACTACTCACACTGAACAGTTCCAGCACACTCACAGGTTTACATTCCTGTCAGGAACTGCTGATATAAGAGAGCTCTAAGGTCTTAATGACAGAGTTTGCATTATAAAAAGGGAGTTACAATGCACAAGCAATTTAATGCATCATATTGCATGAAATATGCTGAATTTCAAGTATGGAAATATTAAATGAAGTATTTTCAATCACTGAAAAGGAAAACAAGTAGGATCTCTTAAACCTCAGAGATTAAGTACTAAGAAAATTAATCAGGGTGAAAAAAAAAAACCCTTGTGTTTTCGGTTCCTGTTTTGTGTAGCTAATGACTTGAGTAACCTAAATAAGGCTGGCATTATCAAGCTGGATTAGCAAAGGTGTATGCTAACCTGACTCTTCAGCACGTCTGCACTGATGAAAATAAACATCTTGTGGGAAAAGGCTGAATTTGCAAAGGCTTCAACCTGCATTGTATAACAGGACATAACTTTTTAACATATTTCTGATCGCCTAAGATGAATTCTAATGAACAGATTTTTATAACCTAGATCATTAGATGGACATAAAATGTTCCTCTGGTAAGTGTTTGTGGAAAAGATTCTTAATAAATGAATCACTAAACCTTTGAGAGCTTCTTCATGCATTCATTTACATGCATTTGTAATAAAGCAAGCATGGTTTGCTGGAATATAAGCATGAAACCTAGAATTCAAAGAAATTGAGGAACATTTTCTTCCTTTACTTACTATTTGAGTAAAGCAGTGCTTGGACCGCTTTCTTCAAGGCATGAGAAGGCTGTCTAGAGAAAAACAATGAGGAAGAACTGTATATTTCATATGTCTACTTCCTACAGAAATGTCACTAAGGTGATATTTCTGGACCCAGATGAGAGTAAATTATAACCTGTTGGATGGAGCACCCACTAAAAGCTGGAAAGCTATATGATCCTCGTGCACTCGATTCAAAGCAGGAGTAGGAATAAAATTCTTCACAATCTGAAGAAAATGACCTACGGATATGGAATGAATATCTGTTGAGCCAGATGAGAATAAATGATTTATGTCAGGTAGAACAACTGCAAAAGGGTATTACTATGAAGTATATTCATTACGGCACTCTGAATAAACAGATTTGAATCCTTATCTCCAACAACATCTGAATCTGAATATCTCTCATAGCGCTTGAATGCCATGGATCTGAGGTTACTGAGAGAGCAGAGGCTTGTATCACCAAAACGCAAACCAACTGAAACCAGCTAATAAAACATTGACTAGATTTGAAATTTACAAGAAACTCTTTTTGGAAAAAATTGCTAAACTCTCTTGCCAGCTCCCTATATTTATTGGTGCTGAAGAAACAGGTTTCTGCAAGAAAGTATAAAATGATTAATTTTTCATGAGTTAACTGTTAGGAACAGCAAATTTCATTTGAACTGGAGTTTTATGCTGAATTTATATTCTACTATATGAAATAATTTGCATCAGTCATGATTCAGTTTTTATTTTTCACCTAGGAAAATCATTATATGAATGCATAGCATTGACAATACAGAAAAAAATATTAATAAGGACAATTGAGTGGCTTAATGGTACACAAAAGAACTTGAATCAGCCTTGACCTTGGTGAGCTCTTCTCTTAGATCTTCTCTGTGTTCTCTCATGATGATTTTTAGGCATCATCACACTTCTGTACTAAAGATATTTTCAATATTTCAGTTTAATCAAATTATTTGCTAATATGTGTTCTTTCCTGAATCATGTCGTGAGCTACATTCGTTGTCTGTCAGAAATTTCCTGACAATTTATTTAAGAAGCATAAAGCCATTTAAACATTCCCCTAAACTGTTTACTAAGAGTGAAAACTGATGCAGTTTCTATTGAAAAACTCAAAATCAAACTTTGAAACCTTAATATATTGCTATGTACTGTCTTGCACTCTAAAAGTAAGTCACACTCAGTGGCACACAGCCTCTGTGTTTTCTCCCTAAAACATTCCTACCAATGACGTGTATGATGTAGTGACATGGTGTTTTGCACATTGATTCGCAAAGCGCCATAAATTAATGAAACCATCAACTTTGCTCTGTTCAGTAGGGCAGTCCTTCCACATACAGCACACTAGGACTCTAAGTGCTCATCTTAGTATACCTCTACAGAATTTCTACGATATAATACACTGAAATATTTTTTCTTCCCTGTTTCCATCTGTGTTTTCATAATAACCAGAGATCATGATGACTGGATGCTTTGCATTACACCTTCTAATTTCTTCTCTGCTTTGGATTCTTGTGTGTTTGTGGAATTTCTAGTATAACAAAACAAACAAACAAACAACAAAAACCTCCGCAGCAAACTGATATAGGTCCTGTGCTTTTGTGCTCTCCCATATTATGGAATAAACATATAGAGGGATCTATACTGGGCAGGCCAGACAAAGACCAAAAGCTAGGGCTGGCTGATACCAGAAAATATGCTTAAGGTAAGGCAGACCAAAACTAGGAAACCGAGAAGATACCAAACTGAAGGTCTTGTTAAGAAATATGGTAAAATGCTGAGCCAAATGGCTAGGTTAAGAGCCCGGCCAAAAACTAGGCTAAAGATCAACATCTGTATTGCAAGGCAGAGAAAGAGGAACAAAGGGAAGGGCTAAGGCCAATTTGGAGATGGTAACAAACAGATGAGAGGCTGGAGTAAGGGTAAACTTAGGCCAGTCAGACCAGGAAACAAAATAACAGAGCAAGTTCCCAGAGTATATCTGCAGCTGAATGACGCATTTCATGGACTGCAGCAGCTTGGATTGTGTCATATATCTGATGGGAGAAGCTACGAGTGTGGCTGAAAGACCAATCTGAAACTCTCAAATAGACCCAACAAGTAAAATTTCTCTGATCTTAAAGATATGGGAGTGAACTGTGCAATACAGAGATGTCCAGCATAGATCAATGCATCTCCTAGAAGGATGGTTACTGAACATTGCATTTTTCTTTCATCATTAGGATCTTTTCTTCACTATGTTTGAAGTAAATATGAAATTTACACTTCTTTTCTTTTTTATTTTTAATTTTAAATTCTATCCCCAATCTGATCTTTATCATGATCAAATTTTTGTTAGACTGTGCCTCAGATTTCTTTCCAAGATGGATAAATTTAAAATACTTCAGCTGAAACCAGAGGTGCTAAGCTGGTGGATTTTTTTTAAGAGAATGCTAATGTAAATCCAATATTTTTACTTGTGTTGGATCAGAGGTAAGCAGTTATATTTTTTTTTCTTTCTATAGAAAATGAGTGGCCCTACTGTGGCTGTTTTGAAGAGGATGACATTCTGAGCATCAGAAAGTGTTGTGTTGTATCTACATTGATTTTTGTAGTCTATGGGAATGTTATTTGTTTGGTCTTAAAAATAAGCATGACAATATATAATAATTGACCTGCAAAAGTAAGCTAAAGATTCTTTTTCAGCCATCCTTTTCTCGCTTTCCAAGTTGTGCATTCCTTTGACATGCTGAGTACTGAAGAGTTCCTGTAAAATAAAGGACTTCAACACAATCAAATCCCACATCAGCCTTGTGAGAAGAGGATTGATAGATCTTTTTGATTGTGGTTTTATGTAGAGCTAGATACTGGTTATTCTGCTGTCAATAATTCAAGTTTTACACCTCTGTTTCTCTATTCTCCACCATATTGTTCATCAGTGAATAAGAGCGAGAGTTGTCTGTCTTTGTCAGCCTGTCAAGCGCATACAGCACTCCAGCTGCTGCACTCATCCAGTCACCCTCCATCTCCAACAGGAATGAGAGTTCTTGCTAAGTATGGTGTAATCTGAAAAGTGCTGCTGCCTTGTGATGCTCCACATTTATTCATACACGTTGAATTCCCTAGCAAACCTACTCAGAGAATTTTTCCAGTGCTTATCATTACCAAACCTGTTTTGGTTATGGTGGTCAGACATGTTATTGAGGTGTCTTGATTAAATTAGTAGCTTCATGTTTTGTTTTTTTTTTTTAATTCCTACTCTTTATACCAGTCCGAATAGTATTTTGATAGTATTTTGGCAAAATTAACATTTGGCCATATACTGAATTTGGGAATGTTACAGTTCCATATGTATAAGAGTAGAAGTGAGAATTAAATATGCTTTGGAATGTTTTTTTATGTAAATATTTATAAAATAATTATAAACTAAGATAATGCTTTTTTCTCAGAGGTCCATAAGTGAACTTTAATTTGCATATGTTTCTGTGTTTTTGTGTTTTTCTAATGACCAATGATGTATTGGAATGTATAATCATACTTTAATAGGCTTGTTAAGCTTTAGTGGTGTAAATCACTGATACTAAATAATTTTAAAATGCTTCTTAGTTCAAAAAATGTGATGTGAAAAATAACTTAAAATAGTAGGTAGATGCTATTTGAGAATATTTTTGCAAATATTAACCACAGCTCTTTTTTACAGCAAGACTTATATTGTATCATTCTGAACTTTTCAAAATTATCAAAATTTTACCACTTCCCTCAACTTTAACATGATACCATCTTGGACAAATTTTCCTTTCTGTTACAAGCTCTAATTTATTAAAAAACCCAACTTTGTTCAATGACATGAACCTGGGAAGTATGAGCAATACAGAATGATTCTATATTTCTTTTCAAAACTGTACTGAAATCTTGATCTATTTCATTTGGGGGGGGAGGGGCGGGGGGAACCAAGGGGAAGGAATACTGGGAGAAAGAGAGGAAATAAATTAAGAGTTACTTTTCACTTGTAGATACCTAGGGAAACCTTGGACTAAGAAAAATCTATTAGAATGCTAACTGTAGAAACAGCAGGTGATGACAACCTGAGTCCATTTTTCCCCTTTAATGAGTAAGATCCTTAGCAAAATTTTGCTGGAAGATATTAATAAATCTCTTCTGTGAAAAATCTGTCATAATACAATACCTTACCTTACCAAGAAAAAGTGGGGTTTTTTCCCTTCCCTCATTCATTACTTATCTAGGCTTTAACCTTTCTAACATCCCCTGAGTTAACTTGCAGTACAGGCTTTTCTACAATGATTTATGTATCACATTATGAAATATTCATAATAAAGTACACTTTTACTCATATGACCTCCTAAGTCATTTTGATTTGCCTTTTTGTATAGTTTTTTTTTTAAATAGTTGATGCCATTTTATTCAGTGATGAAACAAAACCACTTCTGAAATGCATAATTTTATTAATGCCTCTTTTATAAGTAAGTTGCTGAACTTGGCTGAAAAATATGTATAAATAAAAAGTTGGTAAGCTTAGAAATAAGGTAATATACTATTTTCTCATCACCACATGAATTAATATTATTGCTATCAAGAAATATAACACCTTTTTAGCCATGACCCACCAGCTTTCTGAACTGAGACACATATGGTCAAGGTGGTGGTAGCTTGTGCCTGGAGGCTGGAGGACTTTGGCTGTGCTGAGGCCTGGGAGATCTGGGTCTCCTTTCTGCCAGCCAGTGTATAATTTCATCTCTGCTTCTGCCTGCTTTCACACTGTGAGCCTATTTTCTTTATTTTGCCAGAAAGCCTTGTACCCAACTTGAAGTGAAATGGAAAATCAGTCATTTTAAATACAGACTATCTATCTAGTATATGCTAGTTTACTTTCAGGGACACATTGTTACTGTGTTAGAGCTGATCAGAAAAGTTTTGTTGAAATGTTTTGTCACAGTCAGATTTTTGGCCAGAAATAAAATTGATTTTGGTGAGGTCACTGATAAAAATGAAATACAAATGTTGAATGAAAAGAGTTTATAATATTTTTTCATTTATTTTTTACACTATCTTACTATGCCAGCAAAGATGTAAAATATGACACATGAATTATAATTTCCATTGGAAATGATGTTTTCTTTAATTTCATCCACTTATAAAATGCTTTTCTAATGTGTATTCCACAGAAGATATTGAAAACTTTGAAATGTTGAAATTTTCCATAAAATCAATATTTCCAATTTTTTGACATGATCAGTAATAATAAGACCACTCACATTTAGGACCAAGATAAGATACTAAAAGGCAAAATCTGATGCATGATATCTGACAATGTCTAAACAAACAAACACAGGTAAGAAACTACTGGAATTGTAATTAGACGAATTATTTCCAGATTGTCAATTACTGCACATAACCAATTAAACCCAGAACTAAACTGTATTAAAATAATTACTAATAAAATTAATATTTACTTGTAATAAAAGACTATTTCCAATATCTTGAGGTTTTAATTTTTAAATCAATACTCTATTCACTGAAATAAAATGTTTACCTAATAAGAGGTGTAGACCTCTTAAATGACCAGAAGAAACTTCTGTAAATAAAATGGGAGATGAGTTCATCTGGAGAGAAAATTCACTAAAAAAATGTGAAAAGGAACTGATAAAACTGCAGCTTTCCTAAATGGTAGTTTGCGATACAGATTGCTATCAATCTGGAACAAAACATTTTGAGTACCTAGAAATATTTATCTTTAATTGGAAAAACATGTAAATGAGACAAGTAGACATATCCAAATTATATTTTATCTCAAGCTTTTTTTTTTAATGCAATAATGTCAACGTTATCTTCATTAACGGGGAACATCAATGTCTAAGCATAGCAAACAACCTTGGAGGCAGAAAATCCAGCTGTTTTTTTTTTTTTTATCTTCAGACTACTGGAGATAATTAGAAGCTTGACAATCAGCTAAAGATACTTTAACAGTCACATCTTATCTCACTGCTAGAGTTCTATCATCCTTGCATCTAATGTAATCTGACTGTTGTAGTCAGAATTCTTATGATTTTGGAGAGAGAATAGGCCTCTCTGTTTATCTTTGCATTAGTGAAGAAACTATATGTGGTATCAATACTTAGAATAAAATAGTAGCTTCCATTAGAAAACAGAACGTTAAGGAATTTGGTGTGAATCTTCAGTGATGTAAAGCATATTAATTACAACTTAATTACAATTATGAGCCTAAGAGAACTGTGCTGGCTTACTGCAGTTAGGATTTGAAATAAGTTGTGGATTTTTAGGTTTCTAATCCAACAGTATTTCTGTCTTCTGTTTTATTTGCCATAATGAAGAATGGCAGGACTGTCATCAATTTGTGTTATATTTTCTGGGGTTTTATTGTTTGTTTGTTTTTAAACTTTTTTTTCCCCACCTGAAATATTTTGATTGATAAATGGGAGAGATTTGATGCTGCTATATGCCTCAATTATTTCTCCAGTGTACAGTGCTACGCTGAGACCTTTTAAAATACTCTGGTTTGATCCTTTCTACCAGTGACACAGGAAAAGCAGAATTTGACCAGAATTAATTTTTTAAAATCTCATCACAGAGCAAGACAACTGAATTAAATACACACCTCTAAATAACATAGTATTTCTGGAAAAGATGCAATTAAAACACTTCATCATTTTTAACATACCGAGTGATGTGATGCTGTTGTTGTTGCTGTTATGTTGTTACTGTGATGCATCCAAAAAAGTGAGGGCAAAAGTGTCTGACTGGGTCTTTATACCTGTGGATGGTTTGATGATATTTAATGTAAAACAATAACATGATATGATCTGGCATGTTATGTATTTTTCTTCAGTAGAATTTTTTTTCCCAATATTTTGTTGAATTACTAACGTTTGACCTGGAGCCCATGCTGCTTCCCTGGCGGCAGAAAAAGTATATTTTATGGAGAGCATATTTCTGGGTAATTTTAATTATGATAATGTAATGAACTTTAGGGTGGGATTCATATTTACTTTGTTTTCTGGTCCGATGTAACTGAATAGCTTCTTCCCATGTGGAGTGGAGAGATGCGCTCTAGAGGGCAAGGATGCATTACCATTTGGAAGGCAGGAGGGAGGCATCCGAGCTCCAGTTTCTATTCAGTAATCACCACCGAAAAGGGTGTTACCCTCTTCTTAAGCTTTTCTTTTGAGGGGTTAAGGGCACATGTGTATGTGCTTACTCCCTCCAGCCCTTAAAGTGAAAGAAAAACATAAAAAAAAAAAAATTATGATTCTGCATCACAGTTACACACAGAATCAAATGGGGTGTATAACTTCATATTCTGGTTAAGTGGTTTGCTTGAAGCATGCTTTTCTCTGTTTTTCCTTTTTTATTTGTACAATATAATCTGCATTTTCTCCTTTTTCTTTTTTAACATTTGTACTTGAAGTAGCCTTCAGAAACTCCAGAATTAATAAGATAAAGCTGAAAACTTTTTTTTATAAAAATTGTATCTTGTTTCCAAGTATTCTTTTGGGAGAAGGAATATTTCAAAATGTGTTTCTGGAAACATACTAATTTCTGTAGTACCAGCAAAAACATCACGATTATATTTATTGTGCCTTCTAATGTAGGTTTTAAAGTATTACAATTCCTGTGGAAAGCTCTATTAAGCTTTTATAACTAAATAAGTAGATGGATGAATGCATTGTTGCATGGGGCAAATTAATCATTGAGTCCCTCATTACTAGAACAGTTCTGATCCTTCTTTTGTTTGAGCCAGGGAAATGCTGCTTCAGGATGAGAATGCTAGTGATCATAAAACTTATTTTACTTATTTGAAACTGTGCTGAACTTACTGTAGAAGCTTTAAAAGACAAAAAAATGTTTTCCAAAATGTGCTTACACTTTCAATATAATTATTACTCATCCCTATCCTGATTTCTCTAGCACTGTTTTTTCTTCAGTGGATGATTTTATAGCAGAGATTTGTTCAGTAGAAGATTTTCATAGAGGGATGTTTTAATCCAATAAATGGCTATTTCTTTGGAGTTTGTTTTGGGGATTTATTTTAATGTTTCTGTTGAAAATATCTTTGGTTTTGTTGTTTGGACTATTGCTTTAGCCCCTATGCCAGACCGCTTAAAATGTAACCTGTAGAAATGCATTTGAAAATGAAGCTATTTCATTAAGGTTCTTCTTCATGTACACTTTCATGTTTCTTTATGTGTAGAGATATTAATCATTTTTATATGAATTACTATCTGCTATGTAAGAGCATAACTTTGGGTAGGAATGAGCAGAGAAATTAATGAATCTACAAATAACAGAAGTTCCAGCTTAGATAAAAAATCAAAAGCTTATTTGAAGCAAATCTTCTTTTCCTTAGTGAAATTCTGTTCAAGAATAAGATATCTATATTTAGATGTCCAAATACAAGCAAGAGAGCTATTCTGCTTACACTGCAGGGCACTCACTCAGGACAGGATTCAATTGCTTTAACATCAGTGTCAAATGCTGTTTTAAATGTCCTTGAGTGATGCCTCCGATTTCCAGCAGTTTTTTACAGAAGGATGTAGGTCTCTGAAGATCCTACGTCAAGTCAGTTGTACCTAGAGGTAGCTTTCAGAAAGTAGTTTTGCTTACTAGTCATAGATGTAACCTTTAGTTGCCTAAATCTAAGTATCAGGTGCTGTTTGAGAGAGTCTCAGTACCAATGCCTACAAGACATGACATGGACAGGACTGCTGAATTCTCACAGATTTGTATCTATGGCTAGAGACTGAACCCTCTTTCATACTTCAACTTTTTTTTTCTCTTTTTTAGAATTACTTTCTCAGGGAAATATTCTGCTAACTTGAATTTAGCCTAAGTATAAATATTTATTCTTAGCTTTTGATGTATCCATTGCTTTTTGTTTTTCACTGATGGGACAGATTTTTGTTTCCTTGTTTCTAACTTGCTGTTGTGATTTCTCCATAAATCCCTACCTAGGAGGTTACCATGATGCAGTACTCCAGGGTTCATTTGTCTTGGAGATTGGCAGTAAGGGGGGAGATTCTGGAAGCAGAAAATGCATCAAAAAGTCTACGTTGACTGTGTTATGCTCAACATCTTGTTTATGGGCAAAGAGGAAGCACATTTTATATAAAAAGTCAAGAATAGATTGTTAGTAGAATTCAAATCTTTATAGCCTAATCCAAGAATCATTATTAGTCCAGATCTGATTATTACAGAAAAAGAAAGAATATCCTTCTATACAGAAAAACTCTTAATAATAGTAATAATACAGTTAAAATTATTATAGACACATTCAGTTTCTATCCCTTTTCCTAGCAATTCACCTATCCCTTGTTCTTCTGAGTACTAAGGTCAATAGCCTTGTTTTAGTGTTTGTGGTGGGGGTGTTGTTATGACTTTTCAGCACCTGGAGGTCTTCACTTAGTTCATGTTGATGTTTTCTTCTTTCTCACTCTAGGATCCACTTGGGGTCACTTTTATGTTTTCTAGCATGTTTAGCATATTTTTGTTTAGCATATTATATTTAGCATATTATGTTTAGCATATTTTTGCTTCTTTTTTTTCATTGGCCTGCAGCTCCGCTTTACATCTGAACTTACCATGTATAGTGCCTTCTAGGTATGTCAGTAACTATTTCATTGTTTGTTTTATTATTCCTCAAATCAGTTTTGTCCTGCTTAAGATTTGCATGTCATTAACTGATCATGGGTGAATTGTTTACAGCCATGATCTCTCCAATGCCAGCCTGTGCCTCATCTTTTGTCATCCTGTGCACCTCCCCGCCACATCCTGTGTCTCCACTTCCCAAGGTCTCAGCTGTGATACCAGGCCTATATTTCTCAATATAGTGTCATTATGTTAGTCATAAAACCATTGTGTTACCACCATATAAACATAAACAAAATAAAACAGATTAACCACAGCCACCTGGCCAATTATAAAAACAATGATGTTTACTGCTAAATCAGGCAGTTCAATAAAAGTTTTGACAGAACAAGCCTGTCAAACTTCAGTTCTGAGGCCTTGCAAACTCCGTATGAAGCTTGCAACCTTTTTATTAACAGTGTCAACACTCTGTTATGGGACTGTAGGGTTATGATTGGAGAGAGGCTTGAATACCAGAAACTCATCTTTTCCACAGAAAAATGTATATAATTTATACCGATGAAAGATGACTTCTTACAAACCTTGCCCTCCTATGTATTCTGCAGGCAAATGCAATAGAGGTAGCATCCAGGCAGACTCAAGAGAACTGATGCTGGTTAGTACATTGGATAACACAGGAGGCTGAGACCACTAGACAATATTTACTAACGATGGATGACGTATTTGTGCTGGGAAAAAAACACCCTCTGCTTCAAACTTATTCAAAATATTCTGACCCAATATTTCATGCTCCGGAAGTGTAGAGATGAATAGGAGAAAGGTTTCAGTGTACCTAAGAGCAGCAAGGTTATTTATAGAGGAAATATTTCTTACAGTAGTACTTCAACTTCTGTTTCAATGTTCTGTATTCCTCCTTGTCTCTGAGCAGTCAGAATGAACTGCTTTTCAGGAATAATTCAGCAGTTACTTTACTCTGCCTTATATGTCTTTGCCTTTTAGGAAACAGCTGTGATCTTCATTGTTCAATTGCAAAGCCGTAGAAGAGTGTTTTAAAGTGCTGAAAAAGTGTTCCCTTATTCCTTATTAATTGGCAGCATCCAGGTCTTTTCTCAAGCAAGTGAAACATCTTTTGCAGAAGAATTACTGTGTTGGAAGATACTCCTTGTTGCCATTAACTCCTCCTTAGAACTCAGAAATGACTATGACCAAGAAGGGTTTTCAGGAAAAAAAATTATATAGGTTTTGTTTGGAAATCATGATTATCCTATTGTCGTGGTTTAACCCCAGTCGGCAACTAAGCACCACGCAGCCGCTCGCTCACTGCCCCCACCCCAGTGAATCAAAAATCCCTTTACTAAGATCAGAAGCAAAATCAGCCCTTCTACTTTGTCTGGGGAACTGCTCACTGGAAACTGGAGCAGCAATTTTCCTGGAAGAACCACCTTTTTTTCCTTGCAACTCATGTACTCGTGCCTCTAGGGTCGAGGTAGATTTTCCATCCCACTTCCTCATGTCCTCTCCGTGGTCACGCAGATAAAACCACAGGGTGGCCCGTGGTGTGTATCCACTATATCTTCTCTCTTGAAGAGACGGACGCTTACTCCTAATGGCTGAGATACTGGTCTGTACAGGTGAGGAGTAGGACATGTCCTCTTTGAACCGCTGGAAATCCTGGGATAACTTCTCCACAGCCGAGATGCAGGCCCGTAGGGAGGAAGAGAGACTTTCTTTGTATTGTCGGAGTTGGCCAGCCAATTCATCCACCGTTGGTCCCTCTTCATCTTTCCAGGTCATTATTGCCAATGAGTTTGCGTACGATGATGGTGCGCTCCGTACAAACTTCCGCCACATGGGTCGTGTGCACTGGACTTCATCTGGATCTTTGGATAACTGCTCATTGTTCAGATCATTATGAATCACCTCCAGCGCAGCTAATTCCCTCAAGTACTGGATACCTCTCTCCATGGTGGTCCACTTGCCTGGGTGACATATAAGATCTTCCTTGAAGGGATACCTTTCCTTCACACCTGACAGGAGTCGCCTCCAGAGGCTGAGGACTTTTGCCCCTCTTCCAATTGCTTTGTCAATGCCCCCTTCCCTAGAAAGGGATCCCAGCTGCTTGGCTTCCCTACCCTCTAATTCCAAGCTACTGGCCCCGTTATCCCAGCATCGGAGCAGCCAAGTGATGATGTGCTCGCCTGGACGACGACTAAAATCTTTTCGCATATCTCGCAGCTCACTCAGGGACTGAGATCGGGTTGTTACCATCTCATTTGTGGGTTCTGCCTCTTCCTCCTCCTGTTCTTTTGATGGCCCTGGTTCATCATCAGCCCTTACTAAACGAGTTGATTTCCTCGTGTATTTTTTCTTCTGTATAGGGGCGACTGATACTGGCACGGATTGGTTCTCTGGCATAGCCACAGTGCCTGTTACCGGGACTGGCATAGCCACAGAGCCTGTCACGGGGGCTGGCATAGCCACAGCGCCTGTTATCGGGACCGGCATAGCCGCAGTGCCTGTTGCTGGGACTGGCATAACCACAGAGCCTGTCACAGGGGCTGGCATAGCCACAGCGCCTGTTACCGGGGCTGGCATAGCCACAGCGCCTGTCACAGGGGCTGGCATAGCTGCAGTGCCTGTTGCAGGGGCTGGCATAGCCACAGCGCCTGTTACGGGGACTGGCATAGCCACAGCACCTGTCACCGGGGCTGGCATAGCCACAGTGCCTGTCACCGGGGCTGGCATAGCTACAGTGCCTGTCGCTGGGGCTGGCATAGCCGCAGTGCCTGTTACTGGGGCTGGCATAGCCACAGTGCCTGTTGCTGGGGCTGGCATAGCTACAGTGCCTGTCGCCGGGGCTGGCATAGCCGCGGTGCCTGTCGCCAGGGCTGGCATAGCCGCAGTGCCTGTTACTGGGGCTGGCATAGCCACAGTACCTGTTACTGGGGCTGGCATAGCCGCAGCGCGTGTCACCGGGGCTGGCATAGCTACAGTGCCTATCGCCGGGGCTGGCACAGCCGCAGCGCCTGTCTCTGGGGCTGGCGTAGCTGCAGCGCCCATCGCAGGGGCCGGCGTAGTGCCCGTTGTTTTGTTGTCAAATCCAGAGACCTTCTCTTCCCCTCGAGGGTTCTGAATAGTGTTTAAAACAGCTCGGTAGGCATGGGCCAGGCCCCAGCACATTGCAGTGATTTGTGTCTCCCTAGAATTGTCAGGGTGACAGCATACTTTTTCCAAATGTTCTACTAATTTTTCAGGATTCTGCACTTGTTCAGGGGTGAAGTTCCAAAAGACTGGAGGGGCCCACCGTCCTAGGCATTTGCCCATGCTCTCCCACACACCCTGCCACTCATAACTATCCAGCCTTGGGGCAGATCTCTGTATGATATTCTTAAAATGCTTATTAACCTTAGACAAAACCAAAACAATATTCCCAAGAACTATCAATAGATATATCTTAACTACCCAAGGATGTTCAAGATACTGAAAAGTTGTTGTAATGAAGGACGAAACATTATAGAAGAAGGCAGCGAAGGTGCCATTCTGTATTTCCTCCATAAAAAACCTCTCAGGGAAAGAGGTATAATTGCTAACCGTCTCCATGAGGTGGTACGCGAAGTACAGTAATGACTTCGCTACAGAACCTAAATACCAGATAACGCTCAAGGTCAGTGTTTTAAAAATAAGTCTCCAAAGCAAAAAATCACCAATCACTGCAGAGCACAGCAAACTGAAAAAACCAACACCGGCCTTTAACACGTACTGCAAAAACAAGAGCATGGTGCAGATCAAGTAGACTAATACTGAGAACAGATGAATTAAAATTATGACCAGCAACTGTTAACAGATACAAATTCCTTAATACACTCTGGTTAATCTGTTATTATCTCAAACCCTTCGTGCCCCACGTTGGGCGCCAAAAAGGACTGTCGTGGTTTAACCCCAGTCGGCAACTAAGCACCACGCAGCCGCTCGCTCACTGCCCCCACCCCAGTGGGATGGGGGAGAGAATTGGAAGGGTGAAAGTCAGAAAACTCGTGGGTTGAGATAAGAACAGTTTAATAATTGAAGTAAAATGAAATAGAATAGTAGTAGTAATAATAATATAATAATACAATAATAATATACAAAGCAACTGATACACGATACAATTGCTCACCACCCGCCGACCGATACCCAGCCCGTTCCTGAGCAGCGATTGCTGCCCCCCCGGCCAACTCTCCCCAGTTTATATACTGAGCATGACGTCATATGGTATGGAATAGCCCTTTGGCCGGTGTGGGTCAGCTGTCCTGGCTGTGCCCCCTCCCAGCTTCTTGTGCACCTGGCAGAGCATAGGAAGCTGAAAAAGTCCTTGACTAGTGTAAACTCTACTCAGCAAGAATCAAAACATCAGCATGTTACCAACATTATTCTCATTCTAAATCCAAAACACAGCACTCTACTAGCTACTAAGAAGAAAATTAACTCTATCCCAGCTGAAACCAGGACACCTATAAAATACTTTTTGCTGGTCTTTTATTATCCCCAAGACTGTTGTCTAACTCCAATGCATTCACAGTTAGATATTCCCATATGTGTGAATCTGCTTTACCCATATCCATAGTTTTCTGTTTCTGTTCGTCTCATTCCATTACTTCCGTGTCTTCAGGAAGGATTCTTGGCAAGTACAATGATACATTCTGAGAATGAGCCTAATCACCTCTTAATACAGTTGTCATTACGGTGTCTTTCCTACCTCAAGCAGACTTTGGTTTTTAATCTTTACTTCATGTGGACTGTAAATACTCAGGCTTAGTAATTGCTGGAAGGGGAATATATACTCAAAGAACAAAAAGGATTACTTTTATTATAAATGAGACATGCGTACAGTTCTGGGTCCCCTGCTCCCTGCTCCCTGTACACCCTTGGCACACACACACACATACACACACACACACACACACACACATTTCTGAACCCAACTTCTGTGATTTGGGGTGCAAAGGAACTAAGAGGGATCTGAATGAGCCCTTCTCTTTAGTTCTTTACTGGCATGAGGTGCTCATGCTGCTGCCCAAATGCTTCCAGTCTTGAATGCTCTACATATGCATAATAATCACTGAAGTACAAATGTAGACATCTACATTGACACAAAGAAAAGAAAACATGTTTTCTACAAGGAAATAATTCCTAGGAAATTAATTGGAAAGCATACTGAACACAGATCTTACTGAATCCTTCCCAGAGACAGGATTATCTCCAGGGGTTTTGTAGAGTGAAGTTTTCAGGAAGGGCAGCCAAATCTGAAACAAAAATTTTCTCCAAGATAATACATTGTAAAAATTATTAAGCTTTCCACAGGTTTTTCTTTCACTAGAACATGGTTCTGAAACCCAGACTAAAATGCTGTTGAAGCCTTTAGATTCAAGTTAAACAGATAACCTGGGACTCTGAACAGTGATTTTTGATACCTTTTTTATTGACATGTTTAAAGCATAAGGCTCCATCAGTTTTTAAAACCTTGTAAACAAAATACTATACAGATGATATTAAGAAGGACTTGATGCTTCCATGAAGCCATATATTTCACATAGATAAACATGATAGACACCTTGTGACTATTATTACCAGGCAGTTTTAGTGCTGTCATTTTAAATGAGTGCAGCTTTTGTTGAGATGCCATTACTTTTTATTTAATTAATACCTTGCTTTTAAAGATTAGGATCATTCTGAAGCCACATTATTATTCTATGCAGCAGCTTACTTCAGGCTCATTTATTTTCATGTCTGCATTCTTTGGGAACGTCAGATTTGCTTATTCAGAGTAGATAAATCTGCCACATGGTAAATTATAAAAGGGAGATGGTCAAGTATGTTATGTTTCTAACCCTCTGAGTCCTGTCAAAATTATTGTAAAAATGTGTGATATATTTTGAAAGAAAAAGAATAATGTGTTGTTTTATTCTGTGGAACACTTATGAATTCCATATAGAATACCGTTAGTCTAGAAATTGGATATGCCAGTGTACTATAGAGAAATGAGGTTTTGAATATAATGTTCTGCATAAAATGAAGAATGCTATTTATCATAATATTTGGCATTTAAATAGAACTTTTCTGAGTCTCTAAGCATTTTATTAACTTTTATTAAGGAAGGCACATGACATTCTTTGAGGTAAGCAATCCTACTTCCATTAAATTAAGAAAAAAAAGATAACAGCATAAGGATTTGGTGGTTAGTCAGAACCATCATCATCTGCCTTTTCTAGGCTTCCTGCTTTTGTTTTCAGACCACATTCCTTCATTTCTTGAAAATAAATAAAGTGTGCTAAAAAGCCAAAGCAAAGTTAAGATTAAGTTTATATTGGATCACTTCAATAAGTAAAACATTAGGGAATGCTTAGGTTCTAAGTTTATGTTCTTTTTTTGTTCTTAGATATGAAATACAATGCTCTATTAACTCTTGACAGTCTGGTGGATGATGATCTTTTAAACTTGTGCTAATAATAATAAGGAACCATTCAAAAGTAGTTGTCTTCTTTTAGTTCAAGACATTTCTTAGCATAAGAAATATAGGGCCCCATCATATTTATACATGCTTTCATTTAGAATAGTACATATTTAGTTAAACATATTTTTTTACCGAACAGCTCTAATGACTCCTAGATATTCCAGATACAGATTTTCAGAAATTAGTAGCAATTATCCTACTAATTCATTGGATATAAAGGACTTGTTATGACAAAACTTTAAAAATAGGAAGGAGACTGTTTGTTGTGGTATCTTTGTGTCTTGAGACTGAATTTGTCTTTGACCTCTATAATACTTCTGATTGACCAGGTGCCAGCATACCCTTGTTATTTAGAAAATGCAGATTTACTGACAGAAATGTGAATCAATTTGCTGATGATGTAAAGTATGTCATATCCCAAACAGTTTTGGAACTACATTATGTTTGTAATAGTAGTAAGTAGCTGTATCTCTGTACTTTGCTCTGAAGGTCTAATTGGTAATGTGGATTTAAGAGCCTTCAGGTCCCTAAAGGAGAGAAGCAAAATGAAGCCGCTACATTTTATATTGAGGTGAGGAACAAATCCAGATGAATTAGTAAAGGTGTCTCATAAAATTGGTTCTTGCCCAGAAAACATATTTTCCAACTGACTGAATAAAAATTAAAAAAAAAAAAAAAGAAAAAGAAAAAGGACAAAGGACAAAGGAAAAAAGAAAAGTTTTATCTGGTATTCAAAATGTATGATAAGAACAATAAGCAGCTAAGGATTTCTTATGCTAATAAAACTACTAATTCCTACTAAGCCTTATATTTAGATGCACAGGATTATAGACTAGAGCTTCAGAAATAAATTGAACTTTTTCCTACATTTTCAAAAAGTATTGCAGAGCCCTAGACATTATGGAATATTTCTGAATATAAATGTTATCTAAGTATGAACTGAGAAATGGGTGGTGTTTTTCCATGAGAACATCTGCAAGAGAGATTTTGAATAGGAACAATTTAGTTATCTTCCTTGCTCTTTTTCATTTGTAGTCCCATGTAAGACAGAATACGCTGTGCATTGAATTTTGCCTTGTGAGTATTGAGATTTGACAGTCTGTGGAGAAAGAATAACCTACAACATCAGAACAGGGTCCCTTTGCCTCCTTCTAGTGGAAATATGCTTCAGGCTATCCTTCTCAAAGTACGCATTATTAGTTTAGGTTCTCTTATAAAACTTTGTAATGAGTAGAAAATCCAACATGGTATTTGCTCATCCTTTTCTGTTTATTTATCTCTCCTGGGGGTTGTTTTGCTTGGGGTTTTTTTGGTTTTTTTTGGTTTTTTTTTTGTTTTCTTTTTTTTTTTTAGGGGGACCTTAAGGTTCCTCTTTCATTTTTCTTGTAACAAGCCATAACACCAAAGAGTTGGAGGTTTTTTGTTTGTTTGTTTTTGTTTTGTTCTGGTTGGAGCCTGGAAGAGATTTCTGCAACATTTGACTCATACTGAGCAGATTAAAAACAACCCCAAAGCTAAAAGCTTGATGCACAGTCCCCTAGACTAGACAGGATGACACATTTTTTGTTTAAAAAAAAATAAAAAAAATTGAATGTAATCCACAAAAAAGTAGTTTTGCCACTACTTATTCCATCTGTTCATCCATTCCTATATTGCAGTTTTATGCTAAAAACCCAAAACAATCTGAAAAATAGCAAACCAGTTCTGTTCAGAATCACATCTATTTTGATATGGTAACTAAGTATTTACTATGTTACGCCCTTGTTACCTCTGCATCTCCATAATCTTATTAATTACTTAGTTCTTCTTTAACTAAGAGTAGTTTGACCATTGTATTTCACACTTTTTATCAACTGACTATTGCTTCATTATCCATATGTAACCTTTCCAAATATGATCTCATTGTACACAGGTTTTACTGAGAATTGTGCTTAATGACTTTCGTTGTGATTTTCCATGAGACAGAAGTCTAGTAGGCCTCCTGAAGCACATTCTTAGTCTTGGTCAGATGAAATATAGGAAAAACATTTTTAAACCCAAATGAACACACTTTTAAAATAAATTATTTTAGACAGCAGGTATGTAATCTCACAATATGCATTTTACAAAGTCACTTTAAAGAGCAGAAAAATATTTTATCCTTTTTGAGGTGTTCTTCCTTTTTAAATAACAAAAAAGAAAATTCAGCTACATATGCAATTTGACTTTCCCCCAAGTTTCTCTAAATGAAGAGTGATGAATGTACCTAGCATACTATATATAAGATAGGTCTTTCAACACATCATGGACCATAAAGGACTGAGATGACTTTATCTGGAATCTCCAATGTAATAAAATTAACTAGAGCACACCTGAAAAGGGCAATAACAAATCCTATCCACTTCAGGAAAAGTATTTTTTTTTCCTTTAGCATTACTTTTATAAAGGTGATGAACAAAATTGATTTTAAAAAAATGTTTCAAAATGAGATAATTTTCTTTGTATTGTTGTGCAAGGTGATTTTTTTTAAAAAAAGCTATATAGAACAATCCCGACAAAATAGACGAATATTTTCTCCTCTTGTCATGACAGTGTATTCTTAGTATTATTACTCTCTGTTACTTATGTTGTTTAATAACAAAATATTTTGACTGAATTAATCTGTTTTGAATTATGTTTTTCAAAATGAACTGATAAAAACTGCTAAGTATTTTAAAAATGTCTTTGATTTACTCCAAATGCAAATGATTTTTAGAAAACTGTTTGCCTTCATGAAAACTCTGGAGTGCTTCTTGTTTGTAAAAGAACATACTCTGGGCAATCAGTGCTTCTCATTTTGGGATAAGCATTATACAAACAAATTTCTTTTCTTCCTCCTTTACACAAAGACTTGTTTTTACCTACTGGAGTTTTCAGAGCAAAAATCTCCTCTTGAGACCTTGGATGAGTCAGCAGCATGTGAGTGGCTAAAACTACTGGATTACTGACTGCATCACTTTACCCTGAGTCTTTTACCAGCCCTGTTCACCTTCCAAAGCACATATACACCCTGATCAGGCAACTACAAGCATTCAAGTTATTTCCCCTCCACTGCAGATGTCACAACCCACCCTATGTGGATTCCTCCCCACATTTGTTTCAGTAGTTTAAATGGACTAGTTTTAGTCTGTAATTGACTGGCTATTCGTGTGTGATGAATCATATTGCCCCATTTGAAGGAAACCACAATAACTTTTATTTTTGTATTGCTCAAATATGTCCTTAATTTTATGCAATTTGGTGTGACTGTTTCAAGCAAAGAGAATACATCAGAAACTCATCACTGTGCAGGTGACGTTATGAAACATACTCGTCCTCCAGAGGGCATTTTGTTTGAAACACATACTACCCTTTCAGTGGTCGTTATAATGATTTGGATCAGACGTTGGCTCCTGTTCTTCCATTCTTTCAAGACAGAATCATAGAATCATAGAATTGTTTAGGTTGGAAAAGACCTCTAAGATAATCAAATCCAACTGTTAACCTAGCACTGCCAAGTCCACCACTAAACCATGTCCCTAAGCATCACGTCTACCCATCTTTTCAATACCTCCAGGAATGGGGACTCAACCACTTCCCTGGGCAGCCTGTTCCAGTGCTTGGCAACCCTTTTGCTGAAGACTTTTTTCCTAATATCCAATCTAAACATCCCCTGGTGCAACTTGAGGCCATTTCCTCTTGTTCTATCGCTTGTTACTTGGCAGAAGAGACCAGCCCCCATCTGGCTACAACCACCTTTCAGGTAGTTGTAGAAAGCAATAAGGTCTCCCCTCAGCCTCCTCTTCTCCAAACTAAACAACCCCAGCTCCCTCAGCCTCTCCTCGTAAGACTTGTTCTCTAGACCCGTCACCAGCTTCGTTGCCCTTCTTTGGACATGCAATGTAAATAAAAGTCTTATGTAGATCTAGGACAGCCCAGTTTTGCCGTTTGCAATGAAGGGGACAACTTGCCATGTTTTATCATTTGTCTGACAGTGCTAATTCACCTCTACCATGTTTTTTTTTGCGCAAGTCTGTAATTTTAGTCTTACTGAATATTGGAAAGGCTACAATGAATAAGGCTTTGGGGAGGAATATGTCTGAGTGCGTTTTCCCTAGTGAATAGGTGGCAGTCTTATTTTACTAAGCCTAATGTCTACTGCTCTGGTAACTCATTGGTGGTGGAGTAAATACTCTTCCTTTGTTGTTCAGTCTCCTGGGAGATCAGAATCATGGAATCACAGAATGGTTGAGGTTGGAAGGGACATCTGGAGGTCATATAAGTGTTTTCTCTCTCTTTTCTTGTATTCTGTTTTAAAAAAATCAGAAACATTATAGTCTGAAGAAATTAGCAAAAAAAGTCATAAATACAATGAGAAGGCATAAGGATTGCAACAAAAAGTTTGGAAACTAGAAAGGGAAACAGGGGAAAAAGATTGGGGTGTGGAGAGTTCTTCGTTTCACTTTTACATAATGAATGCATAAATAGTACAATAAAGATGAAAAAATATGAAAAATACTAAGAGTAAGATAGACCTAAAAAGAGAAGTTTTCTAGTTAATTTTAAAAAAAAGTTTTTAGGTATCGTGGCTAGGTATCTTTTCATGAGGCTGCAGAAAGAATTTATAGCTAAAATAAAGAGCGGCTTGTTCTCACTCTTTTTGTCCTAACAATGCAGAGTCTGCTGTGGGGATGGTCAGTGAAGTCCTTCAGACTAATTAGCTGCTGTGACTGGTAGCGAAGAATGTGGTGGATTGACCTTGGCTGGATGCTAGATGCCTATCTCGCTGCTCTCTCGCCCCAACTCCTCAGAAGGACAGGGGGAGAAAATAAGATTAAAAAGCTCGTGGGTCAAGATAAAGACAGAGAGATCACTTAGCAATTACCATCATGGGCAAAACAAATTCGACTTGGAAAAAATAAATGTAATTTATTGCCAGTTAAAATAGTAGAGTTGGATGGTGAGATGGTGAGAAACAAAGACAAAAACTGAAGCTACCTCCACCATGTCCCCTTTGTTTTCCCCAGGCTCAGCTTTGCTTCTTTGCTCCTGACTCCTCCACCTCCTCCTCATCCCTGCTTAGCAGATCAGAGGGGGATGGTTGTTGTGGTCAGTCCATAAATGTTCACCTCTGCCAATCTGTCCTCACACTTTTCCCTTGCTCCATGGGCTGCAGTCCTTCATGAACTGCTCCAGTGTGTGTTCCCTATAGGATGCAGGCCTTCAGAATAAACTTGATCCAGCATGGGCTCTCCATGGGCCACAGTTCCTACAGGGCATATCACAGAATCACAGGATGGTTGAGGCTAGAAGCGACCTCTGGCAGTTATCTGGTCCAACCTCCCTGCAGGATCACCTAGAATTGGTTGCCCAGGACCATGTCCAGATAGTTTTTAAATATCTCCAAGGAGGGAGACTTTACAACCTCCCTGGGCAACCTGTGCCAGTGCTTAATCACCCTCACAGTAAAAAAGTGTTTCCTGTTGTTCAGACAGAACCTCCTGTGTTTCAGTTTGTGCGCGTTGCCTCTGGTCCTGTTATTGGGTGCCACTGTAAAGAGCCTGGCTCTGTTCACTTTGCACCCTCCCTTCAGCTATTTGTATACATTAATAAGATCCCTCTGAGCTTTCTCTTCTGCAGGCTGAACAGTCCCAGGTCTCTCAGCTTTTCCTCATAGGAGAGATGCTCCCTTAATCATCTTCATGGCCCTTTGTAGGACTCTCTCCAGTATGTCCATATCTCTCTTGTACTGAGGAGCCCAGAACTGTAAGGCTTTTGATAGTGTCTCTCATAGCATCCTTCTGGACAAGTTGTCCAGCTGTGGGATGAGTGGGTTCACGGTGCACTGGGTGAAGAGCTGGCACTGCAGAAAGGGATCTGGGGGTGCTGGTTGACAGTAGGATCAACATGAGTCAGCAGTATGCCCTGACGGCCAAGAGGGCAAACCACATCCTGAGGTGCATCAAACACAGCATAACCAGCCCATCAAAAGAGGTGATTATCCCACTGTATTCAGCATTGGTGTGGCCTCACCTTGAGTACTGTGTGTAGTTCTGGGCCCCACAATTTAAGAAGGATGTGAAGGTCCTTGAATGCATCCAGAGGAGGGCAACAAAGCTGGTGAAAGGGCTGGAAGGCATGTCCTGTGAGGAGCAGCTAAGGACTGTGGGTTTGTCTAGTTTGGAGAAAAGGAGGCTGAGGGTTGACCTCATTGCCCTCTACAGCTTCCTGAGGAGGGGAAGTGGAGAGGGAGGTGCTGATCTCTTCTCCCTGATACTCAGTGACAGGACGCGTGGGAATGGTTCAAAGCTGCGCCAGTGGAGGTTTAGCCTGGACATTAGGAAGCATTTCTTTACCGAGAGGGTGGTCAAACACTGGATCAGGCTTCCTAAAGAGGTGGTAGATGCCCCAAACCTGTCAGTGTTTAAGAGGCATTTGAACAATGCCCTTAATAACATGCTTTAACTTTTGGTCAGGCCAGAATTGGTCAGGCAGTTGGACTAGATGGTCGTTGTAGGTCCCTTCCAACTGGAATTATTCTATTCTATTCTACTCTCTTCTTCCCTTCCCTTCCCTTCCCTTCCCTTCCCTTCCCTTCCCTTCCCTTCCCTTCCCTTCCCTTCCCTTCCCTTCCCTTCCCTTCCCTTCCCTTCCCTTCCCTTCCCTTCCCTTCCCTTCCCTTCCCTTCCCTTCCCTTCCCTTCCTGAACTCTACACAGTACTCCAGGTATGGCCTCACCAGTGCTTAATAAAGGGGAAGGATAACGTCCCTTGACCTGCTGGTAATACTTTGCCTAATGCAGCCAGTATTAGGCTTAATGCATATATTAGCCGGTATTAATGCATACCAGTAGCCTTCTTTGACACATGGGCACATTACTGGTTCATGTTCAATTTGGTATCCACCAGGACCCTCAGGTCCTTTTCTGCCAAACTCTTTTCCAGCCAGTCAGCCCCCAGCATGTACTGGTGCATGGGGTTGTTCCTTTCCAGGTGCAGGACTTTGTTGAACTTCATGAGGTTCGTGTCAGCCATTTCTCCAGTTTGTTGTAGTCCATCTGGATGACAGCACAACCCTCTCGTGTATCAGCCACTCCTCCCAGTTTGGTGTTATCCACCTGCTCTGGCACGGTCTCCTCCATGGGCTGCAGGGGAATCTCTGCCCCTGCGCCTGGAGCACCTCCTCCCCCTCTTACTTCTTCTTTCACCTTGGTGTTAGCATTTTTCTCACTCCTCTCTCTCTCACAGCTGCTATGCTATACAGATACACCCAATACAAAGTTTGTCTCAAATATGTTTTAAAAATTGCACTTGTATCTTCAGAAAGATTATTTGCTGATATCTTGTGTCAGATTACAGCAGTCAGGAAATTAAAGAGAAATAGATACATGTTTCCATTCTAGCTCCTAGAATTGTTCCCTCTGATAGAATTAAAATAAAATACACATGTAACTTGTTGGCTTTATTTAATAAACTGTGGATTTATATTTTAACAGTCTCTACTATTGAAAGGCATTAGCAATTCTCTAAAGCTAAATTAAATCCTGTGGTAATTCTATAGAATTTAGCCAGCTGAACTGCTTCTACCACTTTTTTTCTTTTTTCTCTTTCTTAGTTTTTTTTTAATTTTTCTGAGTAGTACATTCAATATGTCTAGTTTTCCCAACTTCAAAAGAAAACATCATGTCTTTCTGAGAGAATAGGAAGGATTAACTTGTCCACTGGAGATTTTAAAGTGTTTATTTTCATGAAAGCAATTCTTTTTTTCTTTGGTCCTGTTGGAAATATCTCATCTAGAATCTCTAATCTTAGTACTACAGGTTTGCTTGACCTCTCTGTTGCTGAAATGTTGTGCTGATCATGGTTAATGTTTTACCTTTGTAAAGGCGGTTTTTGTCTATGTTGGAGAGTAATATCCACCATAAAGGTCATGACTTGTGAAGATACATGAAGTGAAGTGAGTGGCACAAAACAGTAGGTAGCAAAGCATTGTACAATTCAGTGAACAACAAGGTCAATTACTTCATATCTACTTGTAGTTCAGCACAGCTGGACTGAAAAAAATCGGAATGCCTGACTGGCATTCTGCAGCAGTTTAATGCAGAATAATAATGGAGTTTAAATCACCAGTTTACCAAAAAGTGTCATTCTGAGTGGGCAAGCATAGAAATGAGAAGCAAGCTGTCTGTCAGAAAAGTATTACAAAAATAACTGAAAAATTTTAGTAGAACAGAAAAGAAAGAAAATAGCAGACAGCACATTGCTTGTTAAACTATGGGTCTGACATCCTAGTTTTTCATACCATTTTTAATCTTAAAACTAACTGGTCAGACTATTACAGGAATTCTTTGCTATTTAAAGATTGCTGGTAGCTTTTTTATAAAGCCAAATTACCTCAGTAAAGAATTTCCAAATAATCAACATCTGAGTTCAAAAGTTCAGTTGCGCTAGTAAAATCCTTTAAAATAATGATGTTGTGATTATGTACATTACTTCAAGTACTGCACTTCACTGGAAAATAATTGGAAACAGTAAAGATTAACTCCCTAAATGCATAAGAAACATGAGGCAGTACTTTAATAAGGAAAAAGATAACTAGAAAGGAATAGAGGAAAGTCAAAAAGAAATTTGACATATATTGATAACTATGCAGAGAGGAGCTCATAGTATGTCTTTAAGATCATTATAGTAAAATGAACCTGTCAGGTAAAGCCATATATATCCTTTCACAAACTTTGTAATTTTAAAGAGTTGACAGAAGTTGTTACAGAAGTACAATGCATTTGAGTTGTTCTTCCCAAATTTTATATTAAGTAAGTCCACTGCTACAGAAGTTCTAATGCTTGTATGCAAATTCATAAAGTGATTTTAGAACTTGGATAATACTTTTATAAGAATATTTTTGGCATTA
The DNA here is from genome assembly GCA_020745775.1 of Theristicus caerulescens. Lineage (NCBI taxonomy): Eukaryota > Metazoa > Chordata > Aves > Pelecaniformes > Threskiornithidae > Theristicus > Theristicus caerulescens. Next base: position 49,211,550 of record CM036560.1, on the reverse strand, counting down.
CATGAAATAGATTAACTAAAATGGCATATCCTCACTAATATAAAGAAAGCTACTGTAATTTAGTGGTTATTAGGTGGTCGTACACAGTTTAGGTTACATCCTCAGATTTATTTTGGCCAGAAAATAGGTGATAAAATTATTAATTTTTTTCATTCTATCATTTTTATTGTGTGGGTTAAACATGTTTTTAGTGGTGACTCAGAAACATAAATGCAGTGATAGGATTTGGAAAATGATTTTTCCTTTCAATATTTTTTATTTCCCTGTCCAGCTAGTATAGGCCTGCAAAACTGTAAGAAAAAGCTTGGTTTTGAAATTTACGTTTTCTCTATAGGATTTCTAATTTTCTCCAACTAAGACATCCCTTATAACATCCTCCCTGGATTGTCTTTCCATTGGAATTTCCAGCCATCCCATATAATATGGTATTTTTATGTTGCAAGTTCAAACCCTTAGTTCCTTATTAAAAGCCATACAGCATAGAACTTCAGTTTTTCTGATCCCACTGACTTCTGGCTTTTTTGATGTTGCAGCTGAAGTCACTATGTGGAAAAGCATAATCACCCATATTTTTGTCTTTTCACATCATTGTCCAGCTGTTTCACTGTGTCAGCTGGGAAGCAGAAGCAAGAATGCCAGAAGCAGGTGATGGGAAAGATAGAGATGGAAATTAAAAGGGCATCTGATGGCAGAAAGCTTTTGTTGCTGCTAACTGCTCATCTTCAATTAAAGTGGCAGCAATGACTGCATAGATTAGAGGCTAGTGTTCTGCCTATTTTCAATATGAAATCTGGCAACCAGATTTCCATTTTATGCCTAACCTAGAAGAACATGTTTTCCCTCAAACATGTAAAATACGAAGTTTCTTTACTCAGGGGAATAAATTCTGTGCATCGTAAGGAATTCTTTCTTACAAACCTTTTCAAATCTAACTGGCATAATTTCACATGCTTGCTTTTTCTAAGTTATAGGATACTAAAAGCATGGTAGATGCCAGTTTATCCACCTCAGAAACTAGGTTAGTAACTAAGGATGTTTCTGCTATTAGTACAGCTTTTACTTTCATACTTTCAAATGATGAAATTTGTTTTGGCTGTTTGTTAGGTCAAACACTAATTATAAGTTAGTTTTCCTTGATGAAGAACCACAGAGTTTGTGCCAAAGATATTAAAATCTCATTCTTTTAGACAGAGGGTAGTCATTGTACTGGTAATGAAAGAATTGTTTCTCACGCGAATGTAGTAATTCACACTTGGCTTTTTGCAACATGAGAACATTCTTTTACAACAGACATTACCCATTGCTAGAAGCTTGCTGCCAGATTAAATGGATAAATGGTCTAATCTAGTGTGGCAGCATTCCTAAATTGACTAAAACAAAATTAACTTTAGTACTGTTATCAGTGTACTTGGCTGTTATGTATATGACAATGCCCTGGGAAAATTATGATTGACTGCTCTCAAGGCAGCAGTTCCAATACAAAGTGTAATGGGCACAGGAAAATAAGACAAAAGTGAACAAAATTGTATGTTCTTGTAGTTGCTGAGATGGCAATGTCAGCAAGTTCTGATCTTCTCATTCAGTCTTGCAACCTACATAAGGTTTTTGACAAGCTGCCATACTGTCAGTTTGACTGACTCTAGCTACACTGTCTTTCTCAAGTAACACCTCTTTTTTTTTACCTAGGTAATGCCCTTTTTTTCTCTGTCATCAGAAAAAGAAAGCATCTCTTTCCAATCAAATTTTATAGATCAGAAAAGAAGCAATCATAATTACATTCTGTTTGGTGATACCAGGAGTTCTGGGAGAAAAGTGACTTAGAAGTTTTCTCTATGCAGGGTACAGTGACATAAACATCACAAGATAAAACCAGACAACTACAAGTGGGCTTTCTTCTGAGCTTCAAATTAACAGTTTTTAGCTTGTTACACTGTGATAGGGATTATGAAGTACATAAACTTTTACTTCTACCAATTAGTTCTGTTTTTTCTTTTCCCACATCACTTAGTAACAGACCATAAAAAAAGTAAGTATGAAATGAAGTCAGTCCTCAGTTTTCTAAACTTTCTTTCCCATAGAGGAGATTTTTAAAAAAGTATAATTTAACTTCCTTTTTTGTCCTTCAGTTTCTTCAAAATTGCTAGACAGGTGTGGAGCATTGTTAGAGACCACAGCCTACTTTCCGACATGAAATTCTAAAGAGGGTTGGGAAAAGAGCAGTTACTAGGTAATCACATTAATTTACTTTTCAACAGTAGGATTATCTAAGATCTCAAATACCAGAAGAATTTCTGTAAAAATGATATATTAGTCAGCCTCCTCTGAAGCAAGGTCAAGAAACTCGCCATCAAATGAGTGAACAGATTTTTTAGTAATAGGAGATGAATGATGCAAATTTCAAGGGTTGTGGTGGTCAGTCTGTGCACTGAAGTGCACTAGCTTCTAGAAGAACCTCAGAGGTTTCTCACTGCAATTGCAATTCTAAAGTGATTCAATCATTTACAGCATTTTGAGGATGCACAAAAATGCTCCTTTTTTTTTCCCTAAAGGCATATCTTTTTCTAAAACCAAGATGAGTCATTTGCTTTAGAACTTGCTTATTAAATTAATTGATGTAAGTTTTTAGATATTGTTTTGTATAATTTTCATTAAATTTATTGTGAGAGATTAAAAATAAGAAGAATAAACTACAACATTCTCAGATATAACCTGAGGGAAATATGTATTGCCGATTATCTGTGGTAGACAACAATGGACATCACGCACAACAGTCTGCACCCATTAAACAACCTGCTAGAGATAAGATACTACATAATGACAGCTTAATGAAGAGTGACGTAGAAGCTCTTAAATACACTGAACCTGCATCTGCTGTCAATGGTACATCATTCCATATGTAGTCCCACTGAAAATTTGGAAGAAATGCATCTAAAACATTTAGGTTTGGATTTATGTATTTATCTTACATTGAATTTCAGTATGGGACTGTTAAATGACCATGTCAAAGTTGATATGAGTTTTCTGAGCAAAGACTAGAGGATCTAATCACCTTAATGTAAATTTTCAGTGACTATCTGAGAGAAATCAACTGACATAAACAGAGCAAGATGAGGAGGAAGAAATGACAATTAACTGTCTGTCCTTCTGCAAATAAGCAAATAGCTCCAGCTCCTGCTGTTAAATCATTACACAAACTCTCAGGTTATAAAATGAAGGTACAGCCATTCCACATTACTTTTTCATGTCCTTTTGTGAAGTCGGGATGCCACTAAGTTAGAATGATGGATCTGCTGGGAATCTTTCCAAAGCATATTGCCCCCTTGCACGTATACTGCTGGCATTTTCACAGATGTATGGAAAATTATAGCATAGCAGCAGTAGCAAGTTTATAGGTGAGATCAAGGGACTCTGAAAGTCTCAGAACAGTGAGGAAACACCTGGGTTTTGTGGAAAACTAGCAGTTGGTGCTCGAATTTGTTAGCTGTAACCTCTCCACAAAAGAGTGGTCTCTGTGGTCTGCTTAAGAGTGTTAGTATAGTAAATATATGCAACTGCTCTTCCCATTGCTAGATGACAAAGATTTCCAGCATTTTGAAAGAATCTGAGAACACATTATGGAGTTTTGCTTTGATTTCTCTTTCTGAACTGTAATAGAACTGGAGAGAGATGACAACAGGAAGACCAGAGGATTTAGTAAAAAGCCTACATGAATCTCCTCGGTTTTAGATGCATGTAATGACCTCCAATATGCTAACATCATTTTGTGAAAAATACTGTCCTCTGGGACCCTGCAGATCCTTTACAGATTTGGTGCCACAGTCTGTGGCTTAACGATTGACCTGAATGGAGGGCAAAACAAAGCTGTATTGTTTGGAAGAGCAGGGGAAAGACTGCAGTAAAGGCACCTTCCCTATCAGAGTGCAGGAAAGGTGGTGTTAGCTCTATTACTCTTTCTAATGACTGCCTGCTACCTTTCCCCATAAGCCTTCTCTGCGGCATTGTAAACCACAAGCAGGCACATTGGCTGAGCAAGAAATCCCTTCCCCTTTCCAAGCACAAAGCCTGTAACTGGACCTAAGGTCTGCCTGAGGCCCCTGAAGAAAATGGACTTCCATTAACTTTTTTTCTAGTCTATGCTTTATCATGACTGATTGTTTAATGGTCATTGTAATTCTATGTTTGCAGATAATGTAGCACTCGGTTTCATTGCAGTCTGTATTTAAATATAAAATTTTGCATGCTATAGCTTTTGCACATGAGAATTTACATCCATAAAATGTGTTTAGACTATCTATAGATTTTTTTTCTTCAATGGAATGCATGTGCATGATGAAGTATAATTTTTTTAAATTTGGTTTCTTATTTTTTTTTCCTCATTTCCATCACAACTTTAAAAATCTTGTTTTTCTGTGAATATAAGGGTCAATTTTCAATGAAAATGAAAATTAAAACAGGAGATACGTATGTTTTGTAGGTGACTTTCCTTATCATAAAGTAAATACCTGCATCTCTTCTAAAGGGTAATTGCTGTTCAGTATCCTTTACATGCAGCAATCACCTTCATTAAATTTTCAAATGATCTCCTGAGCAGTGACTTATAAAATGTTAAAGTTAATGCTGTAGTAAACTCAGATAATTGTGTAATAAATACATAAATACACCTAGGTATGAATTAACTGCTTGAGTTAAGACAAATAATTTTAAGTTACGTTTTCAGAGATAGGAGGTGCATGGTTGGAAAAGTGCATGTTTAGAAAAAAATGCATTTAGCAGCCCAAATACACTCGGCATGGATGTGTGCTAGTCTCAACAGGAGTGGATAACATGACAAAATTCTTTTCTTACCTCCTCCATGCATAACCTGTCTTGGTACTACTTCCACAGGAAGCATTGCAGCAAACGATATTTGTGACTTCAGCACTCTATGCTATATCAGTACCACATCATCAGAAAAGAAAAAAGTCTATTTTAGATGTTTTCTTGTGCGTGTGTTTGGGTTTTTTTAAACAAGCAAACAAAAAACCAGGCCTTTGTTCAAATCTGGGCATCAGAACACTTTTTTATATATATATATATATTTAAACTATCACAGAGTGATCTCTAGGTAGAGTTCCTAAAATTGAAAGACTCTTGTCTGACAGGTGGCATCTTTCCATACATTCTGCTCACAATTTTTTTCCTAAATATTGCCATATCAATAAGAGGTCATTTTTTCTATAGTATGAAGAGTTTTTATGGAGTATCTTCATGCAATAACTGGTTATCTCTGCAGAACAGGTATTCAATTGTTTTTCTGCTTGGATAAGAAAGAAATGCAACATCTGTCAAAATAACAAGTACACATAAATAGTTGCAGATCCTTCAGCTAATTCATTGTGCAGGTCTAATTGTAAATGGGAAAGGCCAGTTTTAAATCCCACAATGAAAGTAGTATTTATTGGGGTGATTATGGCCCAAAATGGTGAAAGGTTTTCACATCTCCTTGAAGAATTCAGCTATACTGCATTGCAATGCCAGGATATAGTCTCCTATTAATACCTTAACTAGAAAGTCTCATATTTTGGGGCTTGTGACTTTAAGTATCTTTGCCACTCAATATAAAAAAAATCTTCATTTTTAAACGAGTCAGTGGACGGATGACCTTATTTGAGCAAACACCCCCCACACCATAGACAGGCTTGAATACAATCCCAAACCCCCTGATTTCTCAATAGCTAATACCAGCGAAAGAGTGAAACCTTTACATCTCCTTCCCACCAACAAAAGCCTCACTTAAGCCTAGGATGCTTGTTTGAGCAATCCATCTGGGGGTGATGGTGGGAGCTGGGGTTCTCTGTAGAGGGCTGTGTGCATAAACATCTTGCAACAAGGAGCCATCCACATTCTAGGCAATAGCATCCACATCTGCTCTATATTTTTAAAGGAGAGCATAATCCAAATGCAGATCAAATTGTTTGTATTATTGCACATTGAAAAAACCTATTTTCACAAACATATGGAGAATTCTTGTCTGCACTGTGGGTGTTGTCTACACAAATGATGTGCATGCTGATGTTGTTTCATACATATATACATTGGAACAAAAACATCTAAATCAGTGATGAGGAGTGTTAATGACAAGATTAGGTGTTCTCCTTGTTTGCTAGGAGTAAAAAAATCCCCTATAATATAAAAATATAAAGATATGGTCTTGTGTATGTGACATACAACATAAACAAGTTTAAGGGATTCATTTTTGGTGCTTACTTATGGCTTGCAGCCATTGCACTTCCTTAACAAACATTTCATTTCCTCTAATTTGCCCTAAAAAACAAACAGGGCATCATCACTCCATGTGCAGATGTTACTTTATACATTTAGCTCAAATGGAAGATTTTCTTGAAGTCAGTAGCCACATTATATGTATACCTGTGCACTTCTATATGAGATTTTCCCTCTTACTCATCGTGTCTACAACAAGATTTACAGGGGCAGAAATTCGGTTTGCACATTCATTTTCTCCCATGAAGGACACATGAATCCTAAATTGACTCTGAGAATCTGAAGATATCAGATTTTAAAATTGTTTGATGCTAATAATGTCAAGTCTCTGTCTTAATTAAGATATCCTAATTTCACTCAAAAGGAGTGAAATTCAGTGAATCTCTTACGCTAATTGAGGGTCCATCAAGCTGACAAACAGCATGTTATTAATTTAAAGACAGTCAAAATGATCACACATCTCAGAGATTATAATAGGCAGTTACTGTCATTGGTGACACAACACATTTCATTAGTAAGCCTTCTGTCATGTGTTGGTAGCTACTCTGCTCTTAAAATAAAAAAAAAATCCCTCAGTAATAGAATTAGACTTATGTTGTCAGTCAGAACAGCCAATAAATCAACTCTATCTATAATCCTGACTCAAATCTAATTTTATTTCTGAATATGCAGGCCACTTAAAAAAAAAAAAAAATCCCTGAGGCCCAATTTTGTATTACATGTCAGCTATAAGGCCCACTGTCTCTTTTTTTTTCTTGTGTATTAAAAAATCACTTTTTGGCTGATTCAAAAGAACCCATATATTTAAAATTTTAAAGCACCAGCTTATCAAATATTTCAGAAGTTAATTACCTCAAATATAGTGCTTGCAAAAAGCAGATTCCAGATCCATAGTTCATTCATATCTTGGTATCTCACATCTCTCTATAAGCGGAATTCCATATCTTGATGCCTCAAGTATGGGTAACATGATTTATATTGGTTTTGTACCTGACATTTATTTGTTTCTCCTCTCTGACAAGATGAGAAAATAATGTGTCTTGTCTTGTCTCAACACATACAACTCAAAATCCAGCTTACAAAACTGGAGAAACATGCATCTTTTTGTCATATACATGATTCACCTACAATCAGTTTAGATATTTGTGGATGAGATTATACCCACTATCTTGTTCAGTATACACTGTGCTTTCTTTTTCACCCAAAACCTTTAAAGTGTACAGGATAGATGCTGTGTTCAGTAGTTATTTTGGTTCCTTCAGGTTCATAATAGTATCTTGCTTTCGGCAGTTCATATGCAAGTTGTGACAATTCAGCCAGGTATTACCACTAGTGACTTCACACATCTTATGTTCTTACTGAGCTAGTGAGTAGCTTGACCACTGTTGAGGAGACCTTTTTCATACATCTTGCCAGGAAACAGTAGAACACATTCAGAATGATCAATTAAATTTAGCTTAGATTGGCAGAGATTAGCAGTAAAATTCTTTTGAAGACTTCAACAACAGCACAGAGAAAAGAACAGAATGAGTTTAGATGATAATACAGAGAAACACAATTCTACATACAGAATACACAGCAATGTCAGAATTATACTCTCTTGGCTGCATCCAAACAGGATTCAGCAACTATTGTAAAAATCAGTAATACTCAGTGTCAAAAGTTGGAATTGCTGCCTGTGGTATCATTTGTCTCATTAAGGAAAATAACATAGGGCCTAAATAACTCATGTTATCTTTAGTCGGAGTCAGGAGATCACTCAGGCAGAAATCATGTAGCTTTCGTGTAGAGGCCAGATTGCTAAACCCAAATCAGTTGTTCACCTTGTTCATCTTAACATGTCCTGGCAGGAGTAGGGTATTATGAGGACTAGAAACAGCAGCCTTGAAAAGATTTGAGAGAACCATCCCTTTAAATGTATCTTTTACATTTTATTTATATATTTGCAAAGTGCCTCAGGTGTATTAGTTAATATGTTAAGATGTTCATTGCTGATAAACTTAATATATGCAAACTATTTTATTATTGTGATTTAAATTAGAATTGCATTATTAATTGACCTAAACTTTCTAATTTCTCTTTCCATCACTAACCTGTAACCTTTTAGAAAAACAGGGTCACCATTTTCTGCCAATGTCCCTAAAATACTATCAATTTCTGTCAAACTCCTAGTGTTAATAATTTAACAACTTCCATTTCTGTGAAGCTGTACTCTAACAAAGGCCAAAACCAGCAACCATTCTTCTGGCCAAGACTTTACCATACTGGTCTAAGCCAACCTTCATTTAACTTTTTCCTCGAACCCAAAAGTCAATGGCTGAAATAGATTGAAACTGCAGGAAGAGCTCTGGGCACAAGAACTGTGAGAAGGAGAACAAAAATGGAGCCCTGTTGCTCCAAATCAGAAGAGGAAAGGCGAGATATTTCTGGCTGCTTTTTGGCAGGAGAGGGAAGAACACCGGATGGGCTCAGTCTGCCTTCCTGTCTCAATATGTGTAGTCTCCAATGTAGTAACATTCTAATTGAAATCTGTTTGGAAAAAATGCCAAATGGACATAGGCTGTTAAAGTGAATAACTGGCAATGTCTTTGTGATTGATACAGTCTATTGGTGAAACTTGCAATTCACATCTTTCTACTGGTTTTCAGTCATTTTCACAGCCATCTGGTTTAGATTATGTTTTTAAATACTCTTACTTCAAGTTAATCCAAGTAAGACAGTTTTCAGGTATACTGCTCTGATGAAGAGAAAGAAAAACAGTATAAATGGTAGCTAAAGTGCAGTCAATATTTTACGTGCTTATACTTCAAATGCAAGTGAAATTTTGTATAAGCTCAGACTGGTTATATTTAGTTTTACCATATTACATCATGCTACATAGCTTTATATGACAGCTAAGCATATTTTGGAACAAAATTACCTTGAAATTCAATACTTCAAATACTTTTGAAGCAACAAACTGATGTATAGCTTGAAAATTAATTTGAAGTTCTTCTTGAACCCTGTACAGCCACTGAATTACTATTTTATACACCAATTATTTACGCATGTAGACTAATGGAAGTTATATTCAGAAAATATCACAAAGGGAAACAAACTAACAACATGTAGATCCTATCTGTCTTTTGCCTAGCAAAAAATTAAGAAGACTTTACAACTTAATTTAAAAGGTAGGTCTATGTGTGCTGCAGTTGCTCAAAGCAGTTTTGCTTATTTTAAATATTTCCTATGTAAAAAATCATTTTTGCTACTGAAGTTCAGTGTAAAATAAAAAATTTTCTGGATGGTCCAGTTAGTCACATTTTTATTAATATTGCTCTACACTTTCAATTATAAGGTTAAGGTTATAGATATTTACTAACTATTTGAGATAAAATATTACAGACCAAGTATATTATTAATAATAATCTGGGTAATTATTTTGTTATGTTCAGTTGACTGATTTCTCAGGATAAGTTTAAGGAAAGTACACCACATTTTTGGAAAGAAAACCAAAATAGAAATAGGACATTACCTTTGCATCTGGAAGTTTTCTATTGAAACCATGAAAAATCTGCTTCCATTTGGCACATTTAGGAAGAACATTGTGATTTGAACATACTCAGTAGAGACCTGTATGTATGTCAGAGGAGATATTGCTTCCAGGTGTACTGGGAGTATTCCATCCTTGGACAATAGAAACTAAAAATTACTTTTGCTATGACTGTGCCTCACAGCTGTCAGGGTTTGCTGTGTAAACAGTATCAAGCATAAGAACTGAAAGTGGAGGTATTGTCTCTTTTATAAAGAATAATAAATTTGTTTCACAAGTAAGAGTTATATCTTTTAACACACACACACACACACACACTCTTGATTTTTTGGTCGCACTGAAAAGTAGTCTGCTTCTTTATAGAGCTGCAAAACATTGTGTTCATGCCTGTTACCAATGGAAAATTGATTAATACGCTTAAATATCCCTCAGGTAGATGCTGGTAGCATACATGAGAACAAATGAGAAAAATCAAAATAATTATGGGAAGTAAATTCAAGTTTGAGGCAAAACTGTGATTAAAAAACTTTTCTTCCAGACCTCTAGGCATGGCTAGAAATATTGTCTGTCTAATTCAAATTTACCATGGCAGTGTATCAGTAAAATGCTAGTAGTTATTCTACAATATTTGAATAATTTTTTAAAAAAAATAAAATTATTTAGAACAAGGTAAAGAAGAAAGAAAAAATATTTACAAAGAGCATCAATAAATAATTTTTAATTTAAATGGAAGATGCTACAAAATAATGCAGAAATATTTCACAAAGATACCTGTAATTACAAAGTTAAATGCAAAACAACAGTAGAAATATTAGAGAAATAAATTTTAAAATTATCTCCAGAAATGTGTGCCCTTGTGGAATTCTACCAAAAAATCCTTGTTTTCTAGGCAAAGAATCATCTGGTTGTCTGACTAGGTTTAGATTAAATGTAGGATTTTCAAATTTACAAATTTCACTAGTTGTTTATAGACTTGCCATTCTGCATAACTCGTTTTTCATCCAAAGAGGAAAGCGACTTGTTTTCTGTTAACCCAACTGGAACACCTTTTTTTCCCAACTGGTTGGTATTTAATGAAATACTTTCTAACATATTATCAGGCACTTATAAAAAACTAAAGAAATTAAGGAAAGTCCTTCTAAAGCAGTAAATGAGGAGAAGAACAGTAAATTATATTAGCAGGAAACCTTTGGTGTTACTATTCCTCTTTTTGAGTTGAAGTAAATAATAAATGACCTTTTATTTGTACGGGTTATAAGCAATGCTCGTACAACACACTTTGCAATTTACAGAGTGATTCCCTGAGCCTAAGAGGTATCACACCATTTGGGACACCAGAGAGAGCTGGTGTCCCTACTGTCCTCTTGCCACATTTCTGGTCCTGTGCAAAGGATATTCTGCACACTGGAAGCTTCATACCTCAAGGTGTGGAGCACATGGGAAGGAGACTGCACATTGGCATCATGGGCTTGGGACTGGTCTAAATAAAAAGAGCTACAGAAGACTCTTATAAAAACAGAGTTACATGAAAAATCAGAAAATGACAGATCTAGCAGCAGGTGAAAGGAAAACATGACCAAAAGAGCTGAGGTGGATTAATACTGTGAGAGTAGTTTGATTTGATATTTGAGAATTATTAAAAGTATTGTATCCATACCTAATGATCCTCCAGTGTTTCATGGATCAGACACATCTTCAAAGGGCATTTCTGGACACCTAAGTTAGACTCCTGATCTGAATTCTTTGAAAAAGCCTCTCTTTTTTTTCTTCTGACTGTAAAAAAAAGGCCTCTGGGAACCATCTCCCTTGGATCAAGTTATCCTTTGAAGGTATTTCCATTTAATTTAATTTAATCTAAAATATAATAAAAATGGCTAGTTGCATCTTCTAGTAGCACCTCTTTATCCATCAAATAAAGCTATTGATGCCAAATTTTTGGGAGTATTTGAGTGTAAATGGCAGTGTTTCTTTGGAACTGATTGATTTTATTAAATGATGCATTGGTTTTGTAGTCAAGAGTTTGATGATGATGCATTTTTCTCACATATGAGTGCAATTGAACCTGGCCAATCAGTGCATGGCTAAATAATATTCTGGCTGTGTGGAAGTGGTACATACTTCTGCAGTGCACTGTTAGCTTGATTGAATGGTACACTTTTTGATTAAGAATAGGTAAAGGATTTTTCAAATTGCACGGGTAATCTGAATGAGTTAAGATTTAAAAGCTTGGACAGCCATTTCTGTAGGAAGGAGATGAAGGGTGCAGTTAAACTATATTACTTTGAACGCCTCTTCAGGTTCCAGTCTATGTTCAAAGTTAGATCCATGATATGAAAATAGGAAGGTATCCTAATCACAAAACAACATATAAGAATATGGGATGATGCAGAAATATTTATTCACACGTCTGTCAACTGAATATGAGAGCAAAGAACTGGAAGAGTCATTCAGTCTAACCACTACTACAATGGGTAGCTAATTCATGGGATCTTTGATGAACTTATCGTTTCCCATGATAAAACTAGAAAAACTATTAGTGGGCAGCACTGCTGGAAAGCAAACAAAAAACTTCATCTTCTGCTTGATAGAAATCTTCTGATTTGCAGCTTGAACATATTCAGGTTGAGTTTCTACTCACTTGCTCTTGTGCCAACAGTGCCCTTCAGCTTAAATAACTCTTATTCCTTTCTAACGTTTACCCCCTTAGTGTGTTTAGAGATAGCAGTCATGTTCTCTCTCACTGTTTGTTTTGTTAGGCAAAACAAGTCTTTTTCATTTATTCTCCCCTTATAAGATAGACTGTCATTCTCCTGCTGAGAGGCAGGGTATGATTAGCTCAAGAACAGTGCAACTGCAGCTGCACAGCTTCTGAACAACACTTGGGTTGAATCTGCCTGGCTGGAAGCATGTGAATTTATATGTCCACCTATGTGGGCTAACCTTTCTTAGCCTTTTCTGTATCTTGATTTAAATTAATCTTTAATGAAGACATATGGCCAGAATTGGAGACCATAGGTGTGAAAGAAGGGGTGTTGGAAGGATGAATGGACCATGTGAGCAGGAACTGAATTAAGTCTGCTGAAATAATGTGCTGTCACAATATTTGCCTAGTTTAAATAAGCACTTAAAAATATTTTCTTACTGAGTGGAATTTTGAAATTTCTTAAGAATCAGCAATAACTTGCTTTCATGTGAAGAATTTATGCATCGGATGAAATTAAGCAAGAAAAATATAGTTCTGAAATCAATTTTACTATAATCTGAGGCTGCAATCTGATCCAAGCTCTTCCCTCTGCAGGAGAAAATGACTGCAGGATTTTTAATTTATAACATTGTGCTACACATGTCAAAAAATCAAAGTGAAAGTATTTAGAAACAAGAGATAATATTTTCAACTGACCATAGTATGCTTTCATTAAAAGGGGGTACAAGGCTCATAACTTGATGTTGAATAATTTGATTTATGTGGAGATGAAAGAATTGGGTTTTGTGTGGTTGTTGGAATTTTTTTCTCTGTTTTTTTTTCCTTTTATGGACACTTGTTTTCCTAAAATTGTAATCTCTATGTGGAAATCCATTTTTAGAAGGTATCAGTTCAAAGTCTTTCTTTTCAAATTGCAAAACTTTTTACTCACCTTAGTCTTAGACACCCTTTTTATTTCCCTTCTAAAACAAAAACAAGGTTACCTGAATTTTGCTGAAATTTTGTCTGTCTGGGAGAATTAAGAATGGAATGAATGCTAGTTATGAAAAGTTTGGCCTACAATTTGATTTCATTTCATTTCAAGAGGATTTGGAGTGGAAAGGACACAAATAATATACCCTGAGTCTCTCCCTTCTCACACCTGAATGCTCAGCAATGTCAAACTAGGAATAATAATCTGTTATCTGTTTAACCTCGGTTTTAGAAAATTTGTCTTGTTCATGTTTTGTGTTAACATGTTTCTGATACAGTGGATAAAGTAAGGAACAATAAAGAAATGCTTGAAGGAGCAGGATGGTTAATGGGACTCTGACATTCAGATCTTATATATAGTGGACTTTTAGAAGAAAAGAAATCATTCTCTTGAACCACACTGATCACATTTCTGGATAGGTGGTTAAAAAACAATATTGCCACCTTGGAGAAAATTGTCTGTGATTCCACTAGAGATTAAATCACATATTCATTGCTTTTGACACAGCTGATGTGAGAGTTAAGGAAGTAGTGAATGTGATGCCCCTACCAAAGGAAAACATGCTTGGAAATGTTAGTCCAGTGAGGACCTTTCTGTTCTGTGTGTTCCAGTTTTAGAGACTGATCTCTGCATTGCTGTGCCAGAGTTTTGCAAGCACTGTCATGGATGCATATGTCGTCACTTGGGAAAGTTTGAAATGTAACAGTATATAATATCTGTTGTATCCCTAAATCCCATACAGTAAATAAATCAAACCAGGGATTCTTTTTGTTGTTGTTGTTGTTGTTGTTATTGTCAGACAGTAATCTGTGCAGTCTTGATTTGTTATACTTACATGCTGTTAGGACTCCCTTGAAGCAACATTTCTAGAAACGTCTGTCTTTGTTAATTGGGAGCTGTTGATTTAATCTAAATGTACATATGTTGAGGGAGGGTAGAAAAGAAAGAGGAACAGTAAGGAGTGAAAAATAAGAGACTATAACATCTTTCTCCATTAAATGAAACTGTAGGTTCACTGCTCACTCAGAAGTGGTCTCTGACACATAGGGTTATTCCTGTACAAATTACCATTCAGTTAGCAGAGACTATTGGTTTATGCCAAGACGTTCTAATAGCAGTCCATTGTCATAATGTCATTGCAAAGCTTAGAGATGAATTTGGCAGATGCAATTTCTTATTGGAGACATATGATAATAAGAACAACTTACGTGTTACATAGTGTAAAAAAGCACAGTAACCAGGGTCTTCAGCTGACACAGTGACTCTGCCAGAAATATAGCATAGATTTGTATAGAGATAGCAAAAGGAAAAAAGCTTGCTAGGATGAACCTGTGAATGAATTTGCCGGGCAAGCAAATGTCAGTTTTCAGTAGCAGCATACTGCAAGTCAAAATGGAGAAAAGAAAATAGTGTTTGGAGAATTCATTTAACTTAAATAGTTTTATAAGAACAAGTTAACCAATTTTTCTGATTTGTCTGTAAATCTATGTTGATGTTACAAGTCTCAATAATGAAATGCTATTTTTAAATTCTCACAACTACTTTTTCTTTCAACAATAACACATAAGCAGTGGCAAAACTCTTTATAGAAATTACAACAAACCATTACGTCAAAGACAGAATGACTTTGGACAACTTATATGTATGATAAAAAGATTATAATGAATGGCCTACCTACAATTTAAGTGTGAATTGAGCTCTGTGTCAAATAAATAGTTTGAGGTTACTTTGTATAATTCAATAAGTTTTTAATAGACATATTGTAATTAATTTTAGTTTCTCTGCCTCTGTTACAAAGAACTAACCTTTTATTTGGCTTCTTTGTTTAAAGAAGAAAACAATATTTTTACCTCACCTTAGGAAAATGTTAAAATGCAAAGACAAATAAATCTGAGTACTGAAGTAGATAACTACTGTGGGAAATTTCAGTTCGAATACTGGAATTCTGGCAAAGTATAAGCACTTGGAAATACAATCTTACACTGGGAAGATCCTGTGTAATTTTTAATCATAATGATGCTACCAGCCTCAGGCCTTCTGTGCTATATTTATTATAGTACTTTACGTGTTCTAGGTTTAAAAATCTCTAAACAGAAATTGGTAAAGTATGATTGGTTCTAATGGAACAGGATTAAGTTTTTTATATTCATTTTGCAGATTTTAAACTACGATTCTGAAAATGATAGTTTAAATTGTGAGACCCTTTGTGTCTGAAAGTCAAATCTCTCTCTTGTATGGTGATTTGTATGAGAATAGGATTATGGTAAGCAATCTATGTGATCAAAAGCACAATACAGAATTCTTCAAATAATCACAGACTAGCATAACAGTGGTGATTGATGACAATGATTTAAATGTGAACAACTTTCAATACACATTTTTTTAGCGATGGTATCTTTGTGTAATGATACATTAAAAAAGATTATTCCATAAAAATGTTTCGATTTAATGAACAGAAAATCAGATTTAAACTATTACATTGATTTGCTGGAAGTGGTTTTGATGAGTCACTTTTATAGAGTGGCAACTTTTGTGTACTTAAGTAATTTACCAAATATTTTATGGTTTTATATATATAATCATTGTTCTGTATATATTATGTAAAGTTAAGTTCAGTTAAATGTTTGCTGTGAGTCAGGGACACAGTTGACATAAGTAAATGCTATGCAATGTTTATATAATTTTTTTAACCTGTAGTGTGAATTCAAGAAATATCTTAGAACTCAGTATGCCAACTGTCATGAGTAAGATGGAAGAATTAACTCCTCTTAACTTTCACCTGTTTTTTTTAAAAGGTATCATATTAACAAAAAACAAAATTTTATTAATACTTTGGGTGGAATTCAGTTCTAGACAGACACCTTAGCTACTCAGTTGACCAGAAAGTACATATCTCTTCAGAGTGAGCTTACCACTAATTATAGTGGAAACTTACACACCTAGCTTTTATGTTAACATGAACATGTAGTTGCCTTCATCTTGAATGGAGTCCCATTTAGAAAACTTCTGTGTTCCACAGAAACCCAGGTTTTCTTCGTAGATTGCTTTCTGATTTGAATAATGTACTTTTTAGCAATTTAGTAATTTTTGCAAATTCCTAAAAATGTCAAGAAAAACTTTTGTGGGTTTACATAATAATTTCTATAAAGACAAGAAAAATGCAAACCAACCCCCTCTTCACTAACATAATTTAATTTGATACAGTTATCGTCATTTGATCAACTCCAAAAGTTTGTTGGTTTGGTTTTTTTTTTTAAAATGAGTCTAGCAGATAAACTTAAGTTTTAGCCACAGCTGCATATCTGCTGAATGTAAAGCCTCTTGGATCTTCTCAGCTGGGATTTTTGCCTTTGGGAAGCTGTGCTGGTAAAAATAATTTGCCAATAGACTGGCTACATTGACGCCATCTGTTATGATCATTTTCTGCCTGCTAATAGGTTGTTCAGACCTGTTCTGAAATACTCAGGTGTGAAATAGTAATTGGTTTGCTGTAATTGGGCAATGAACAAAATAATGTCTTTCTCAGTATCTTTCTTTGTGCCACCAGTGAGGCATGGTAGACAGGCTTCCTTTCTCTGGATGACACCTCTTGAAAATGATGTGCCAAAACTGAAGATCTGAATACACTTTGTACTTTTGATTGCCAATAACACAGGTTGCATTACATCAGCTGGCTGAGAAATCAATGACCTAAAGATTATTTAAAGTGTTAAAATTCATGTGCAGTATGCACACTGGGAAAATAAATGAAAAGTTAAGCCATGAATACAAAGCTTTTGTAACAAATCTTATACATATACTGAAAGGAAAGTTTTTGTTAAAAACCTAGCCTTCTTGTCTAGTTTTAACAGAATTCTTTAGTGATGTTTCAGAACAGGATATGGAGGGAACTACCATGTTGAGAGGCAAATTAACAACCCATTTTATGTCCTTAACCTATTCAAAGTTAGCTTCCTCATTAGGTTAAAAGCCTTGGTCAAATTCTACTTTCAGCATAAAAATGAGATTGTACGTGTTTGTTTGTTTAGGACTGTGTTTGGCTAGTTCTAGATGTACTAAGGAGAGTCAGTTATGAGCTCTTTATGAATACAACTTATGATTTGTGCTCTTATTTCTATAATTAGAAGTTTCCAGTGCATAGCTTGCATCCCAAATGTTTCCAGTTCCTCTCTAGCAGCTCTCACACTGCTTTCTCCTTTTGATTGGATTCTATTAATGTATCCAGAGACACCTAGAGAAACATCAGCATTGATGAATAACAACTAACTTTTCCACTGACTGCATTGTTTTGAATTATGCTTTTGGTTTGACTGACGGATACTGTTGGGAGTCATGCAGATTGAAAAATGCTGAACCAGTAGTATGTGGCAGAAACATGTTGTTTTCACAGCTGGAAATGATCAAGCATACGCACTGGTGGCTGTGTCTTCTTTTCCTATTAAGAGCAAAATTGAAAGGAAATACCCCACTAGATGGCCAGAATTACTCGAACTTTATACTATATCAAAGGTGTCAGCACTGATCTGCATTCTTTATTTGAGGCTAAAAGTCACAGGAAAGAAAAATATACCAGTCAAGTGCTTTTTCTGACTCATACAACATTCTCTCTACAATATTGTATTTGTTCTCAAAAGTTCTGCTTGACTGCTGATTTGAAGTGCTGAATAAGAAGTTTACTATGCTGTCAACTTTCCCTCTTGTTGAGCCACCAGGCAACTTACTGCAGGTTTTTCCTTATATAGGCTTTCACTGTAAATGGTGTTCTATTCAGAAAGAACTAATGTTTAGACTGAGTCACTGTGTAGAGGGTGTTAGTAGGGCCTGCAGTACATATGACATTTATCTAAAAAAATGTATTGTGCTCAGAATAGGAAGAAAGTTTGGGGTACTGGGGAGACAAACCCAGAAATTAATATTTTATTATTTAAAACATCCTGGATCTTGTGAAATTTATCTAATTTGGTCAACACCATGGCAATGTATCTGTTTTTATTTTGTCTTGTCTGTGATCATCCTCACTGCATAGTAGCCATAGTTCTTCCTTTTTCTTTTTGTTTTTATGACTGAGGTACCATTTTTAATCTGCTTGAAATATTGCAAAATGCCTAATTCAGCCTGGCTTCCAATGGTTCATATCTATTCCTTTATTTTCTATTTTTTTAAAAAATTGTTTTCTTTTACTGTATTTCCAATATGTTTGTGGTAGTAATCAAACTGTAACCTACACATGAACCATGAACACCTGTACACCTTTCTCACTGTATTGTCATGTAACGTATTTTTAAATATTAGCTCACTAACTGTATATGAAAAAGCTCAGAGATTTAATTAATATTATGTGCAACACATTTAATAACCACAGAAGATTTCATCACTTGCCTGTGTTACAATCACAATAATCTGATTATAAGGCATATAAAATAGAAAATGTAAGTGTGTGGGAAAATTATATGTTTCAGTAATACAAAATGTGCCACACCTAAGAGATTTGTATACTAAATGAGTTTTGTCATTTGCTTAAAGCTTTGCCTTTAAAATCATACTGTTTGGTGCAAGCTAAGAGCTTAAATTTAGGAATTCTAACAACCTAAAGTATTCTCAGCATAAGTCCCCTGGTGGGCTTTCTTAATGCTAGACTACTCTCTGGAACAGGAGTGAAGTTGACTACATGATTTCTATGACACTTCAAAATACCAGTGTTTTTGAATTCATAAAGCATATAAATACCATCAAGTGTTAAGTTGCTCTGTCAGCTTCCTTTTAATATTATCTAAATTATCTAAATTTCTTTCATAGACCGAAATGAGTTTGTAACAAAAGCAATGGCATCATAAACCTCTGAAATAAATGGAACACTTTGAGTCTTTTAATGATGTGTAAATTCAGGATTATAAAAGTTCTTCTTTCTTTACTGTTCTCCTTTGATAAGTTAATATATCTCTAACCCTTCGCTTCTCTCTATGACAATTCTTGGTCGTATGCATCTCTGTGAGACTCAAAGTTTTATAATTATTTAAATACTTTATTAGGAAGGTAAAATCTCATGTACTAATCAAAAATCCAAGTATGAATATCCAGCAGCAAAGAAAACAGTACGTTCAGTTTTTCTCTGTGTGGAAATTGCTGATATTTATAAATAAATAAATTATATTTATTTTTCAAATATATTAAACTTAAGTATATCTTATAGCTTCGATTATATGCTAATCCTGAATAAGTGACTTTTAAAATGTATTGTAGTGTGAAAACTAAAATAATAGTCTTCCAAAATCAACATATGATGCACTTAATTTTTTTAAAAACTGCTTCACATATTGATATCTCTCTTAGAAATGAAACGTAGTTTAGTCAGATTTTGCAGTTAGAGAACAGTTAATTTTCAAGCCTATTTTTCTGGTCATAGTAATTAATCTTTGCCAACTGCCAAATTGAATAAAAAATTTGCAGGTTTGATGCTACATATGTTCCAACTGCAATCATTTCAACAAGGTAATGATTCAGTCCCGACATGCAGATATTATTGTTTAAGTATATTATATGATAATAAGTGATGATTTTTTCTCACTTTAAAGATCCAGAAAGGTCTAGTTGGGAACTTCACAAAAACTTGCCTTCCATGGACATTTCTGATTATGAGGTGAAAAATACAACAGCCATTGTAGGAGAGAGACTGATAAAACAGAGCAGTCCTTTTAAATATCATATTAAAATGAACTTCTATAACCATTTCTGGTATTATGTAGTCATCAGTTTAAGCTTTTAAGGCCCAAAATAGTTCTTAAAAAAAAAACCCCAAATCAGGAAAAGATTCTTGCCATTTCCTGACAGTAATAACAGACCCTTACTATCTCTTATCTGTATCAGTAAAATGTCCAAATGTTCAAAGCATACAATGGCTATTATTTCTGTCCAGGCAGTATGGTAAAATAAATTGGAGATAAGAAAATATTAAAAGAACCACACTATGCACCAGAGATGGTTTTTGGATTACTTACTAATAATCATAAAACACTGTCAGAAAATTTTATGAAACCAAAACAGCCGTTATCAAATGGGTTTATTTGCCTTGCAGTGCTTTATTGAATAACTATATTAAGCTTTTCTAATGCTAATATCTAATATCTGAGTTTTTTTAAAAATATCACTGTTAAAGAAAATCTGTGTTATCCTCATTTTAAAGCTAGGGAGAGTATTAGGGATATGTGAAGGTATTTACTTAAGATCATCCACCTGCTGTCTGTAGTGATTTCTCTTCTTCTGCAGACATTTTGGATGAAAGAGGTTAGGTTTAAAATTAATGGAATAACAGAAGTTTTGCAGTTCAGACTTTGCCATTTATAGACAAATTTTCATAACTGATGCAACAGTGCATCTGCCTTATTCAGCCTTTATTAAGTACATTTAAGGACTGTCAACTCTTGGCAATCTCTTTTTTTTTTTTTGCTTTAAGAAATAAAAAAAACCCCAAACAAACAGAAACACACAATACCACACCTTCCATTTGACAAACTCTGTTAAGTAAAATGTCCTTGCAAGAATAATGTCAAGCCACAGTGTTTAGAATCTCAAATCTCTCACACTATGGGGTTTGTTTTCTTACTGTGTTATTATTTCAAGTTCACTTCAGTGATATGTTTAAGTGCAATAAAAATTATTACATTCCTAAGGCTCCTTCTCCAATTTGTGTTTGATTGAAGAGTTTGAATATACCTCATTGGTAAAAATTGATAAAAATTCATGGAAACCTCGTCTCTGGAGGATGCCAACATTAAAGTGTCTCAGCTATTTCAGTGTGAAGTGAGAGCGAAGCGACCTGGGGTTCTCAGCATCTTACAGTAGATTATCATAACTACAAAATAGTACTTTTTTATACACGTGTCTCAGAAGAAGCAGAGAGATTCTCATTTTCTTTTAGGAGAGAGCATTTTAGATATGATTGCAGACAAATTTCAGTTCATTCCTGGAAAATAAAAGAAAGGCACATACATTTTTCACAACTGCTGCATATCTTTTCCTGAGTATTGAATATCTTTGTGTCTTGTCAGCTATGGCACCCATATTACCTTTTCATTCTTCAATATTTAGGCATTTTAAACAAGAAAGATGTTGCAAAGTATTTTAAAATATGAATAACAATAACAAATTGGAATTGAATTGTGGAATATAAATGTAAGCTGTATCTTATAAAAAGTCACAGACTGTGTTGTGTTTTGTTCTAGTAAAACCTATCATTGTTTCTTTACATTAAACTTTTCTGTTTGCTTCTTTAAAGAGATCTGTAGTTATTTTAATGTCCTTTAAAATACAGCTTTAAGTCTGAGTCATAGAAAAATACCAGCATTTTGTCTTAACATGCAGGTCAGTATGCTCTCTCAGAGACAAACTATTGCATTTCTTGGCATTTTTACAGCAGATCCTAAATCATTTCTTGCCATAATTGCTAAGTGAGACAAAATCTTTTCCAGGATTTGCTCTTAGGCTAAGTAATAAAATAAAAAAGAAATCTGTCAAGAGTTAGTATAGCATATATAGTCCACTGCCAATTATTATCAATGATCTGTTTTACAAAACTTTAGTGAGATCTACTTTAATATTTAGGTGTATAGTTCATTTGGAGTTTGAAAAATTAAAGAAGTTTGACGATATAATTTTTCTGTAATCCCGGTGGCACTATGGCCATGCAACATTATGTGTAGACTTACAAGGGGATTTAGACAATAACATCTAAAGTGTAGATCCTCAGAATCCTTGTCTGGTGTGAAAGAAGCTCAATTCCTTGGGCATGTCAATTTCTCCTAGCAAAATCCTATAGATATCTAATTTTCCGCTGCAGGGCATGAACAGATAGTTGAAATTCTGACAACACTAATCTGTTTGGAAGCTATCTCCTGCCTAAACTGCAGCGGGAGTCATAGATTACAGGTTTCTGTACCTGTATCTGCACAGAGCCTAATCCTGAAAGCATGGTAAGCAGAAAATAAAATGGGAACTTTCAGTCCTTATTGTGTAGCAGCTGCCTATATTTTAATAAATATAGAATGAAAAAATACAACAGGATACAGTTTTATGCATGAGATGGTATATGTAGCATGCTACTGAGATATATAAAGTGATTTAAAAATAATAATAGAAAACAAAAACTTCATAAACTTTTTGGTTATGTTTGTGTTGCCCACCTATTGTCTCCTGTTCCATGTATGTCATGTATCTTTTAAAACCCTTCCAAAAAGAGATTTAATCCTATATATCACATAGGAAAATAGGACTCCAGATCTGGCTATGGTAAGGGCTCCAGTACAGACTGGTAGTAGAGTCTACTAGGTAAAAAAAACAACTTGAAATAAAATCATCACAGAATACCAGATTGGAAGGGACCTCAAGGATCATCTGGTCCAACCTTTCTAGGCAAGAATTTGCACAGTCTAGATGAGATGGCCCAGCACCATGGCCAGCTGAGTCTTAAACATGTTCAGCGTAACGGAGTCAACCACTTCCCTGGGGAGATTATTCCAATGATTGACTGTTCTCATTGTGAAAAATTTACCTCTCGTGTCCAATCGGAATCTCCCTGGGATTAACTTGTACCCATTACCCTTTGTCCTCACCACGTGACTCCTTGTAAAAAGGGAGTCTCTGTCATCTTTGTAGCTCTCCTTTAAGTACTGGTACGTGGTGATGAGATCACCTCTAAGCCTCCTGTCCTGGTTTTGGCTGGGATGGAGTTGGTTTTCTTCCTGGTAGCCGGTATGGGGCTGTGTTTTGGGTCTAGGTTGAGAACAATGTCGATGATACACTGATGTTTTGGTTCTTGTTAAGTAGTGCTAAGTACTTGCTAAGTGGTGCTCACACTGGTCAAGGACTTTTCAGCTTCCCATGCTCTGCCAGGGGCACGGGAGGCTGGGAGGGGGCACAGCTGGGGCAGCTGACTCAGACTGGGCAGGGGCTATTCCATACCATGTGACATCATGCTCAGTATATAAGCAGGGGAGTTGGCTGGGGAGGGGTTCGATTGCTGCTTGGGGGACGTGCTGGGCATCGGTCGGCGGGTGGTGAGCAATTGTACAGTGTACCGCTTGCTTTGTATTACTACTGTTCTATTTTTTTTTTATTTTACTTTAGTTATTAAACTGTTTTTATCTCAACCCACGAGTTTTTCCCCTTTTGCCCTTCCGATCCTCTCCCCCATCCCGCCGGTGGGGGGGTGAGCGAGCGGCTGCGTGGTGCTTAGCTGCTGGCTGGGGTTAAACCACGACACCTCCTTTTCTCAAGGCTGAACAAACCCAGCTGTCTCAGCCTATCCTCATATGGCAGGCTTCCCAGACCCTTGATCATCTTGGTGGCCCTTCTCTGGACCCCCTCCAGCCTGTCCACATCTTTTTTATAACAGGGACCAAAACTGTACACAGTATTCCAGGTGTGGCCTGATAAGTGCCGAGTAGAGTGGGATAATGACTTCTTTATCTCTGCTGGTGATGCCTTTTTTGATGTAACCCAGCATCCTCTTGGCCTTCTTGGCTGCAGCAGCAGCACACTGTTCACTCCTATTGAGCTTCCTGTCAAGCAGGTCCCCCAGGTCCCTCTCCACAGAGCTGCTCTCCAGCCAGGTGGATTCCAGCCTGTGCTGCACTCCTGGATTATGTTTTCCCAGGTGCAAGACCCTACACTTGTCCTTGTTAAACTTCATAAAATGAACAACCTAAAAAAATCCTTTTCTTCCTAAATATCCTTACTGGAAAATTCTATTCCAGTTGTCTCAGAAATGCATGGTATACAAAGTCTGATTTTTCTTTTCCCTCAAAATTTCTTATAGAAAATTATTTTCTGTCTAATGCAACCTCCTTCCACACGAGTGGTTAAACATGTTATGTACAGCATATTTTTCCAGGAAAACACATAAATTTTAACAAGGATGTTAAAAATACTAGCATGGAATTTTTCATGACTTTTGATGTTCTTTTCTCATATTCAGTTCTCTGACTCTCTGATTTCTGATTCAGTCCTGTAATTCTATGTCCATTTCTGTGATGAACAATTCCTAAACTTTCCTTCTGAAATCTATGAATTAAACAAACACTATGTAACAGTACTTGAGTGGCATTTTCAATATGGAAGGATGCATAGGAAGTGGTGTGATTACACAGAGGAAAACAATGTATTGATAGTATTTTGCTGTAATATATTTTCTGTAACTTCTCACATAGTAACTAATGATTTGTCTTAACAAATGGATGACACAAAGCTCTTACGAGTAATACACAATGAGCAGTCAGTCTTTATGAACCCTTGTTGTGCTTTTTGTGATTTCTAAACTTCTGTCACATCCCCTGTAAGTCTTCTCTTTTCCAAGCTAAAAAGTCCTTGACCACCAACCTTTTCAGTATATGGAGACTTCCATAGCTTTGATCATCTTTGTTGCCCTTCTTTGAACAATTTATGTTTAACCATACTATTTTCTTTCTGAGATGAGACTCCATATAAGTCACTTTATGTTTGTCTACCTTAAGCTTCATATGACATTTTATTGCTGAGTCAGTCAATCTTACAAGATGCTTCTACAAGTCTTTAAAGACTGCCTTTATCTTTAATGTGAGATAGACTCACCAGCAGACTTCATTTCACTCCTCGGTCTGTTTTGCTGTTATGCATGGCAATGTGGATTAGTTCAGATCCGAGCTCAGGCCTCTGCAGAGCTCTTCTGGTGACATTTCTTTGTTGACTGTGTGGAGACTCAAAATGTACTCCTACAACCTGTTTCCTGCCTTTAAGCAAATTATTTAGGTGTGCAAGGCTCTTCACACTTCTGATGTGCTATGCTTTTATGCTAGGGCTGATTAGTTTCCTTTGTCAAAAGTATTTTGGCAATCCATGGATATTATATCATCCAGTTTGCCTTTATTCTTGTGTCATTAAGAATTATACCTGCATGATGGACTTAGGTAAGTAACGTAGGGCACAGTGTCTGTAAATAAACACACAGAAATTGCATGGTTTCAAACAAATTAATCTAAGAGCTAGAATGGATAGCACAATGTGGTGAAGTTAGTTGGTGTGGAGACTTGTCTGGAGACTTGTCACTGCTTCACTTCTTCATTCTCTGTATTTGCTTGCAAGGAAGTGATATCAAAGGCTGCACAGGAAGTTCAGGAAGAAGAGGAAATAATGAATGTCAAGGAAGTATTTCAGGAACAGATATTTTTTTAGGATATGAAGATACTGTAAATGCTTTCCTAAAGAGTTTGCAGCAATGAATCAGCTGTCATAAGTGTAGAAGTGCTGAATTTTTATTCAGCCATTATATCTTGAGTACTTCATCCCAGTGACAAGCATTTTACAATTATATTATTCTGTCATTGCAAACTGGACTTAGAGAACAAAGTGACAGCATGTCTAGTTTCTGTTCTGGGAATCTGGAATAGCTGATGCAATGCAGAGACGTGACAGCAGTTGGTTTGTTTTGCTTTTTCTCACTTCAGTAATGACTGTTTGAAACACAAGAAAATACAACCAATATGAGCTTGAGCTCTTGAGCACTGCATCCTTTGAAAACATCTCCTGTTGAAACAGAAATCTGTAGATGGGATGGGGAGGAAGAGGACTCCAGATCACTTATAACACCTAGGTAATCACTTTTCACTGAAATAAGAACTGATTTCTTAACTGTCATTTATTCCTTGACTATCACAACATAAATTTCAAGGATGTGTAAAACAAACAAACCCTAATAAAAATGAAAAAACAACAAAGTTCCTCTCAGAAATAATTTTAAAGCCTTTGCATTTTATTTTTTAATCAACATTGACTAAATCTTTATGTTATTGCACTGAAATATAATTAAAGTATCATCTCTGCTTGGATTGCTTTAACCTCCCCCTCGTGAGGCATGGCAGAAACACACGTCACAACTGAGAGATCAGTGCTTTGAATTAGCAAGGGTTACACAACTTGGACTGACCTATACCATTGCTGTCTAACTCCTGTACCTCAGGCAACTCAAATGGAGAAATTGTACTGAATGTGTAGATACACTGCTTCATTGCTTTTGTCAGCAAGTATTGTGTCTTACAAAGGTCAACTATTTTTATGAAATAAAAACCTGGATTTTTAAGGTACAAATTCTAGGGACAACTTGTTTATGCAGCATCTATATACTAAAAGCCAGCTAATAGGATAAGTATGGGTTAAAATCAAGACTGTGGGGAAAAAAAACCCACCTTTCTTCATGTGTTCTACTAAAGTATTAATTACTAAGGGGAAAATAAGCACTTATATTAACAAAGTAGTTGTTTATAACATTTTTCCATTTAGCAACAATAGATCATATCTAGCTACAACACAGAATATTTTTAAACACACATAATTATCAGATACCTAGGAAATTTATTTAATTTTAAAGATTCTTAGATGTCTGGGTCTTGAAGTCGTGTAAGTGAAATTTCTGTTTCAAAGCTTTACCTACAAAAGAAATAAAGAGGAAATTATGTTTGGATTTCAGGGCTTGGTCCAGAAGAAATCCAAATAACATTTTAGCTATATGAGCATCGTATCACAGAATGAATGCTCTAGCAACAACTTTGATAGCTCTGTAGTCAGGGGTCTGTGACCAGGCTGAGCTTGGCAGGGTTTATTAGCATGAGTGTGAACCTATGCTGATTTAGTGATACTGCTCTTAAGACCTGTGCTAGATTCTTTTCTCAGTGATACAAAGGTGTCCTGTACTACCTTGTGCACAGACCTTCTGCTTGGTTATCCTTTTGTGCTGCACAGCATTTTCTATTAAAAAAGAGTCCCTTAGAATCTAAACTGGCTTTGAAGGCAGTGGGCAAAAACTCATAAATTGGTCTACTGTTGTTTTCTGGCTATTTATTCTCTCAATGAAAAGAAGAAGATTTTCACCTGTTTCAGACGAGATAGCTTTTTCCCCCTGTATTACCAGCCTTTTTCAGAAACTTCTGTAGTGACCGAGAAAGAAACAACAGTTTCACAAAAGGATATCTTTTCTTATTTCATTTCCTGCTGCACATAGGCTATTTTTTCCTCTCCAGACTGTCAAATTGACTGTGGTACTGAAAATTGCAACTATTTTGTATTTCCTGGCTCCCTTGGACCTCCACTTGCATTTTTTTTATAAAACGTAGAAAGAAATGGAATGGAATCCTGAAATGGAATATCAAGTAATAGATGCTGAAAACAATTCAGAAAGGTCATTCTGCCTGATTTTAAGGTCATCTTCATCCACTTTTTCCAGCAGGATGTCCTCCCTTTAGTATTTACACCAGTTACAGGTATAAATCTCTTCCGTCTTTATTTTCTGAAAGATAGAAATAGCCTCTCCTCAGTTTTGTGGAAGAGATTTTTTCCTATTTTCTTATCTTACCTTTCTCTCCAATCCCCCCCCAAATCAGGAGCTCACATCAAATACTAAGTTTTAGAGGTAAAACATTTTACATTAGGTCAAGTTTCAAAAAAACAATTCTATAATCAGCAATTTTGCAACTATATGTTCAGAGTACATCTTCAGGTGACAGAAAACTACTTCAATCCATCCTCTCATATTTTAAAAACATGCCATTAGTGAGGGAAAAAATGTTTAGGAAAAGTCACAGAGAAAGGTAAGAACATGTCTGTGACAACTGGGTCATATATTTTGTTTCATTTGCTAGCCCTGCCTGCACTGTCTGCTGAATAGATAAAGTCCTTTTATTGGCCCACCATTTGCTATATATGAATTTATAAAGACCTTGCAAAGTCTTCAACTTTGAACTGTTGGAAACATAACTGGAAGACAATGTCTTTCTTTTCACTACTATGAAAAGTAGCGAAAGGCAGGCATTTCTCTGTTCAAATGCAGGCTCAACTTTGAGATCTTACAGTGAATTTAATGTCAATTCCAAAGGATGCAGCAGTGAATCTGGCTTGTTTGGCCTTTTTAGCTGACTTAAAAGGTCAGGCTGCCTGGTTATGATAGACAGCACCACCACAATGGTCTAAGTGATCAAGGAAGGAGATGTCAGATCTACCTCACTATGCTGAAAAGCAATTATCCAATGAAACATTAAACTCTAGATAACAATTTCTGTTGTTCATTTAACAGGTATTTTTTAAAAGCTGGCAGACACTTCAGTAGTTTTTTTCCCACCACTAGTGGTCTATCCTATCCTTGTCACCGGGTCAATCTTTGATTAGTAAGGAATTCTTCAGACACAATTATTTATAATTATACAGAAACATTAATTCAATATCTCTCTTGTTCTGAGGGCACATAGAATCCATGCATTCTGACAGATATCTTTCCAGTTCTGGGGACAAGATATGTTATGCTTTTCTTTCCATTGCTCTCCTCATAAAAGCACAGGATAATTCAGGCTGGAAGGAACCTCAGGATGTTGAAAACCTCTAAGGATGGAGACTGCATAAGCTCTCCGGGCAGTCTGTTGAGGCACTAAGTAATGAATGCTTTATGGAGATGCCGAACAATCTGTTGCAAAACCAAGAAAGATTTGGGTGTAATCTATCTTGAATTTAAAAAAAAATCTTTCTGGCAAAGGCAATCTTAGGTTTTCATTTAAATCAGTCTTAAGGCCCATATTTTCCCCTCTCCAAAACTTTTCAAGGGTGAGATCTTAATTTTTTATTTATGCAGAGAGGTTTGAAGAATATTCATTATACTTCTCATTTCTCACTCTGAAAGAATTTTAATTTTAAGTCATTTTCCAAGCAAGGTGTTTCATTATGACTAAGCATAGCATTATGGTGTTTGGCAAGTAAAATGCCTGTAATGGAAATGGTCCACATGTACTCAGTATCTCTTTAAGTCAATTCATGTAAGTGACTCTCTATCTTGAGTATTAACCCAGCGTACTATTGCTAGTTGCTGGAGATATCAAGCTGCCCTTATAGTTCCTTCAGTTACTTCCTTGAAAAATAAAGATGAGATGATATGCATGAGGCTAGCAACAGTATGTGACATGCTACGCACTGAAGCACCTTCAAGGAAAAATCAAGGAAAAACATGAACAACTTAACAAATACCCCTCCCCAGTTATTAGTATAATAAGAAAGATTAGCTTAATTCTAAGCAATTAAAATTGTCCAGTTAAAATACTGATTGATTCATCTGTCTCTTTATAATTGCTAAATGTAGGATTGCAAATTCTAGTGGGACCCAGGTAAGAAGTAGCAGCAATTATATTTTTAAATATTTTGACTTAAAATAAATTATTTTTCATGCTGTTCATATATTGTAATAAAACCTGCAAAGACACTTTTAACAAGTGTTTTCCAAAGAAAGTCACAAATATAAAGCTAAATGCAGTTAGAACACCAAGCAAGATCAGTCTTTGCAACAGTTTAAATTCCATTTCTCCATTTCTAGCTTTGCCTGAATGGGAGATGTCTCTTAAATTGATTTATACTTCTTTGGTGAAGTCCAGTTAGAAAAAAGGCTCCAATTAAAGTCTAATATCTTCCTGGTTCTTTTTCAACGCACTTAAGATTACACTTAAAAACATTGTATATGATTATATGGTTAAAAAAATATGTATGATCCATTAAAACAGTTTTAGCAGGGCATTGTGTAAACATTCCTCAAGTCTTCTTTGAATAGTGATTGCTGATTGTGCAGGATGCAATGTCCTGCTTCTGTAGAATTAACAACAAGCAGCACTTCACTTATTGCTTAGAGGGTGGACTGAGAAAGATCAGCATTTTATCCATTAAGCCATCAAGGTTTTTCTTCTTAAACAGTAGATAAGAAGTTTTAACTTGAATCACAAATGTAACGTTCAGCAGACTTTGTTGCAGTACATATTGGTATTCAGTGTTCTAAATGTCAGTACACAATGACAGAGTATCAAGTATGTTGAATCATATCACTGAAAGCCAGGAGACAGAGCAATTTTCAGCTTTCTAAGTCCAATTTATGTTTATAAATGGAAAGCTCAGTTTGAGCCCTACTTAACAGAACAGACAATGCTAGCATGAGGTTGGATTTTTATATGAGCCTGCTTGTTTATCTCTAATTATATGCTAATCAATTTGATTTCTCATTTAAACTCAAACTAGGCTGTTTCCATGTAATAATCAACCTCACATTGAAGCAACAAAGCAGCTTTATATTTACCACATCAGCAGGGTTTAATTGCACATTTGGACAATGAAAACGAAGATGGATTCAGTTTCATTGTCCTTAAAATGTAGCAGTATACAATGCACTTTTAGTTTGAGCTGACACATTTATGGTGGAGATATTAAACTGTAACATCCAAATATTTGCTAACATATTGCAAAGCTATTTGGCTCATAATATTTTCTAAATGATGCACATTGACTGTGCTCTGCTATATTTTCCACCAGTTAAAAATATTGACACTAATTCTATTACTTTGATATGGCAGAGGTCAAAAGAATAAAATTAGGAAAAGATCTCCTTCCAAAAAAAAGAAAGAGAAATAGTCCAAATTAAATATGAGGAGCACAGACTTATTTCCTACTGCAAGTCCCAAAACAAGTCATGCTATGAAAAGCATGCTATATTGCTAAATGTATGTGCAAATGCCAGCTAGAAATCCAATTCATTTGTGGGTGCTGCAGGAAAAAAATTGGAGAGGTGGAAGTACCTTTTTTACTGCTCCAACAGATACACAATCATGATGACTGAGAGCACACTTGAATCAGTGCAGTTAAAAGTTTTATTTCTTAATCAAGGTTCTAATTATGCAAACCTTTAAGTAGTCTCTACATCCATGACTGTGAATATAACCAAGTGCTTTACTGAGTCCAGTACAAGACAAAGACAATGTCCAAATATTTGTGCGAGTTGCTCTTTTAAAATGCTCAAATGAATATCTTCAGGAAATATGTCTATTTTATCTGATTTACTTGTGAACATTTTGACACTGAACATGCTGAAATTATCTTTGTATGAAACCTTTATCTCAGCAGAAAATATAACAAAATATAACACCAAATAAACCAGGTTACTGAAAAGACAAAACGAAGATTTGCTTTGATTCTTATAGACTGATTTTTTAGTTGTATATTAATTGTTAATATCATAAGATTTTAAAAGGAATATTGCATTCATTGTACTGAACTTTATTGAAAACCTTGAAAATTTTGGATACATGAAAATACATTATCACTCCTAGCATAAACAATTCCATAGAGCATTTGTAGGATACTGTGAGTTTTTTATTGCATTCTTGAGGTGTGTTGACTGGCATGCCAAATCCTTTATTGTACAATTGCTGTTCAGCATGCCAAGCCAAAAATACTTTTATTTTATTTATAGTAGTATCCCTACACATGAGACATTTTGAAAACACTCAAAAAAGTTGGTCTTTGCTACAAGGCAATCATGTTGTGAGAAAAATAAAAGTACTGATCTTCTAAGTAAATTTTAAATGTGACGAAATGTTCTATATTGTTCTGGAGTTGAATGTTATTTTTAGAGTGTTTATATTTGCACTCACATTGTGACTGAACTGGTAATATGTAAAAATCATAACCCATTGTTTTTCAACTGGAACATAGTAAAAATCCATTTCATTCACCATTTTTGCAAGAAGATCACATAAAAACATTTCATCTCCTCTCAACTCTTTGCCAACCTGAGCAGTCTTAATTTATAAATAGCTTTTTCCTGTAATTTCTTCAGAGGAGTCTATTAACTTTTTCAGAGGATAATTTGTTGTGCTATTCCAGTTCTTTGTTCTTGGAGCAGAGGCTGTCTCCTGCTGCTGCTGAATGAATTGAAGCATGAGGAGCTTCAGTCTCTCCACTCACTTTCAAAACAGTGTATAGTAGAAAATTGGCCTCATCAGATGACTACCATAACCAATGCTTCTGCCATTGAGAAAAAAAACAGTTAAACAATAAGAATTGAATCTGTACAACTTTTGTGTGGTTTATCAAACAGGGTTGTGAGTGAACATAACAAAGCATCTTCTTTCAGTTAATGAGCTTGTGGAGCTCATATGTAGGGCCAATATGAAGAACTTAGACTAGTAAAGGCAACCTGAGGAGACAGAAATGGGGAGGAGCTGCTTTGGACAGATCCTTAGTCCTTCTTATCAGTGAGAACAGGAATAATTGTTGTCCTTCCTCACCTCTGGCTCAGGAAACTCAGGAAAATTTGGTTACAACTAACCAAATTGGTACTCATATTGGCACGCATACTCTCACATATCCTTCAAATGCAGAGGAAAAACATCAAAAGGTGTGCCCTTCTTTTAACTTAAGGCTACTGGTGATCCTCAAAAGATGACACTTTTCTGAATATAGAGGTGAAGGCCATTCAAGTCTTCCTGGAGGAGCTCCTGTCAGCACACAGAGCATCTATAACATTATATTTAGCAACAAGAGGTTGAGAGGGAGGCATCTCTGGGCCCTTCTTGTCTAAAGAGCTTTCATTGATGACACAAGACTATCTCACTGAATAGTTCACTATATGTTGATCTTTTGTAAGATTTATGGGATTCTATATGGATCTTTCTTTACAAAGAAAGAAAACCTTATTTGGGCTAGGGCACATTCCACTAT
This sequence comes from Theristicus caerulescens, assembly GCA_020745775.1. Lineage (NCBI taxonomy): Eukaryota > Metazoa > Chordata > Aves > Pelecaniformes > Threskiornithidae > Theristicus > Theristicus caerulescens. Next base: position 49,178,541 of record CM036560.1, on the reverse strand, counting down.
AAGTCTGGCAATTTTGTGGCTTCTCTGTAGAATGTTTGCTAATAATATGGCAAAACCAAATACCTGAAGCTTTGTTCACACTTTCTGCTAAGCCTCACAGTGGTACTGAAAACCTCCAGGTTTTTGGGAAGGCTGTCCTTGGGTCTTTTTAAGGAGGACATCTGAGCTTTTATGCAGGATGTGTGGTGATATTCAGAGTTTTGATATACAAATAGACTACCTGTAACCGTTCTTCTTTAAGGTGTATCACCTATATGCACATTCATAATCCAATCTCTTTTATTTCCTGCAGAGTTCTTAGCACTTTTCAATTAAGAGGGACTGAGAAAGAAAGCATGCTCCACTGCTTCCATAAAGAGAATATCTGATCCTTATAGCTGAAATAGAGAAAAATCTACAACTAATATGATTGCATAAATGTATCACCACAGAGTGATTATGCACATAAATAGTGCTTTTCAGAGAACAATGTCAAGTAAATAATCTATCTTTTTTTGTGTTCTAGAGACGATTTAAATATTACTTATCATTTAGAACAGGTGGCAGAGTCTTATGGTATGAAATAGAACTTTTATTTATGCAGACTTTTAAAACATGGCCAAATAGCGATTGGTGAAATTCAGAAATGTTTTTCTGCTTTCTCTTTCCCAACACTGTTAAAACTAAGATAGAACTTCTGTTAAACAATTCAGCTGAAGTATAAAACAATTTCCACCACACTAGAAAGGACTATGAGAGTTAATCACTCTGTCAAGTGAAAAAGATTCAGTAGCTGGGCAACAAAACCTCCAGTTATCTCTGTCTTTTACTGAGCTACCAGCCACACTGAAGTATCTTCTATTATTAAAGAATCTTTGTCTTTTATTGAACTGTATGAGTTCACTGAGAAACAATGTCAGCTTCTCACTACTACTTTTTAAAGTTCCTCCATGATTTCATTATCTAAGGTGATTAAACTCCCCAAAAAGCCTTCTGAGTAAGATCTGCCATTGAAAATCTCTCCCCTTTTGGATCTGTTGTATTCAAAAAGTTAGCACAATTATCTTTTGAGCTATGTGCTATAGAATTTGTCATTTTTTTTCCAACAAAATAACCTTTCTTATAGTAGCTACACCTGCCAGAAGGGAAGCATTGGTGGCAAAGCTTTTTCAAATATACAATACTCTGAGACATGATCACTTCTATTTGCAAGCTAAAGGTAGATCACACATTTACTTATGTTTCCCCCCCCAAACAAATCTGAACAGAAACATGGATAATTTTAAAATTGTTGACCCACCTTCTCTTTGTAACCTGAGGCTGAAGAGATGTTTAGGAAGTATGTCCCAAAGCAACTACATGTTTCAGAAAAGTCAAGTTTAAAAGAAATTTGTTGGAAATCTTGAATGAAAAATGCAGCAGATTATACTAATACTATCCAAATGGTGCATAAAACAAATCATGTATGCAGTACAATGACCTGAAAGTGGCAGAAAAACTTTATATCTAAATTTTCTATATTTTTGTTCCAAGAAAAACAAATAGGCAATAGGTTTTCTAAGAACAAAATTTATTTCAGTTTTCAAGACTACTTTCAATTTACAGTTTATACTTACAGGTTGAAAGTTCATATTTAATAGGAGGCCAGGTCAGAAGAATGTGGTTCAAAGGTCAAGACCATATTTTATTATATATATGAATATTAGTCTGTAATAATTCAAATATGACAATTGTTATTCTGCAAGTTGTTATTCTGCAACCAAGTTGTTATTCTGCAACCAAGATACATTTGACTCTTGTAATTTGTCCAAGATTTTAGTGTCCCTCTGTATTTCTTGCTAGTGAGTTTTCTTAGGTATTGCCACTTCCTTTGATTATGTTTCCCTTAGCATTATTACTTGGCATAACTTATGTTAACTTGTTCTATGAAACATTGTGAAATATTTTAGATGGTTTCAGTTGATCTCTCTGTATGCAGAAAAAAGATAAAATTACAGCTTGTGCATGAGTGATTTAGCTACTTTAAAAGGGAGACTACACTTTAGATTTCTATTAGCCCATATGGGTGCTGTCATTAGGATTTTCCCTTTGTGGATGTGAGCAAGCCCTCAACCAATTCCAAATGAAAAACTATGCCAGTGTACTACTGTGGTACTGAGTTAGTAAATCCAGTGCTGCAGCACAACACCACATTGAAATTACTAAAACCCCTATTGGTTTGGCATTCAGCCACCTAAGAGAAGGGACAGAGCTTTCATATGCTTTGCAGAAACAAAGTGAGAACAGAATCGTTGTAAGTTTCAGTTGTTGAAAACTTCCTCTAATTGCCCCTATTTTAGTGCTGTTTAGGATTAATGATACTGCTAATTTTAATGAGCTGTCAAAACAGGCCTGGTCTGTCATCCTTTTTTTTCAACTGGACAGATTACATCAATACTCTGAATGTGATGGTGGTAATGTTTCACAAAATATGATGGTGATAATATGTAGCAAAATGTGCAACAATCAGGCTTCCACTTAATCTTCCTAAAGTTATAACAGCTCTGCATTATATACTGAAAATGAAGAAATGAGTTTTTAGCAATTCTTCTTAAATGCTAAGTTCACTGTGGCTTTTAGAAGAGACTCTAAAAGAAGCGCCTCTTGATTTTGTCTTGGGAAAAAATGTCTTTAATCTCATCAGCTTCAGTTCCTTTGCCCAACCACCCTGCTTCATTCCCAGCAGCTTCAATTCTGTTCTGTTTCAGTTGATGCAAAGCCATTTGGTGCTACTTCATCCTTGAACAAATCTGCTGTATTTTATCTTCTCTGCTTGTCTGAACACATTCTTCTTCTCTAGTAGTTCAGGCAGCAGTAGGATCTCACCCATCAGGACATTCCCTTGTGGACTCTGTTTTGCGTTATATCCCTTGCTCAGCACAGGAATGGCTTGTTTGACTCCTATCTTGGTAAGAAAACAGAGAGACCATGTAAAGTGTGTGTGTTAAAAAATTCAGCTGAGCAGAACCCTGGGGAAATAGTGTGGAAAATGGGTAGGAAGAACGGAAGCATCAGTTGAACAAGAGGAATGTCATACGAGCAGGGAAGGCTGAGCAGAGCATCTCTACAGTTTGATAACATTGGATGAGAGACTATCATAGGATTGCTTTGCAAGGGTATAATAGAGGCAAAAAAAGTGGATAGTAAGGTGTTCTTAGGTGAAATGAGTATATATGTAAGTATTCAGCAAAAAAATGAAGATATAAGAATCCTGTGGATAATACAAAAATATATATTGTGAATGATTTCAATATGCCATATAGAAAAGGAGATGAAGTGACCTGGAAATTATAATGCTACTCTTTCATTTATTTTATGTAGGTTATTAAGCCGAACAAGCACCAAGAACCAGTTAAAGTTCATGTCTAAAAAAGCATTTAGGACTATCAAAAAGAGCTATGATTCCACTTTCTAAAAATAAAATGTCGTATTTCAGATGAACAAACATCTAGTTCAGCTTTTTCTCTCTTTCTGAAAAGTATTTGAGAACATGAAGGAAAAGAAATAACCTGAAAAAATTTTGTAGTGAAAAAAGCGAGCAATAAACTGACTAACAGAAAGGGAAAGAGAGAAGGATGAAAGAGCAGAGTACATAAAGAGCCCAAAGGAATATGTGTGAGAGAAGAGTTTATCTCTCTATAATCTACAAAGGACATTTGTAACTGTTTTAGTGTTGTTAAATAGTAATGTGGATACTACCCAACAGGAATTCTACAGTAAAACTACAGGGGTCAGGTTTGTATATTTACCACTACTAATAAAGTGTCCAGAACAATTGGCAAGATGATTTCCAGTGTATTACCTCATATGTTGTACTTGTGATTTGCCAGAATATATTATTGATGCAGATCTCATTGAGATTTATAAAGTATATTATCATGTTATCATACAGGTTTTAGGAATGTTTTTTAAGTTCCATCAGCAGGCCATTTTTATAAGCAATGTTTGAATAAATCTAGTTCTTAGACAGTGAAAAAAAGCAAAAGAGGAAAGCAGAAAAGGTGTTAGCTATTATTTGAACTAGGTGCAATTTTCCAAAGAATCACAGAATGATTGAGGTTGGAAGACGCCTGTGGCACTCCCTCCCGCTCAAGCAAGTTCACCTGGGGCCAGCTGCCCAGAACTGTGTCTAGATGGCTTTTGAATATCTCCAAGGATGGAGACTCCACAACTGCTCTGAGCAACCTGTGCTGGAGTAAAAACTGTTTCCTGATGTTCAGAGGGACCCTCCAGTGTTTCTTTTTGTGCCCATTGCCTCTTGTCCTGACACTGGGCACCACTGAAAAGAGTCAAGTTCTGTCTTCTGTAGACCCTCCCTTCAGCTATTTGTACACATTGATGAGATCCCTGAACCTTCTCTACTCCAGACTGAACAATATCAGCTCTCTCAGCCTCTCCTCATAGGAGAGATGCTCTAGCCTTTTAGTCATCTTCATGGTCTTTTGCTGGACTCTCTCCAGAATGTCCATGTCTCTCTTGTACTGGGGAGCCCAGAACTGGATCCAGTGCTCCAAATGTGGCCTAAGCAGTTCTGAGTAGAGGGAAAGGATCCCCTCCCTTGACCTGCTGGCAATACTTTGCCTAATGCAGCCCAGGTTACTGTTAGCTATTTGCTAACATCCTGATTACATCCATTTTGGGGACAAGTCTAAGCTTACTGTTGGGTTTCAGTGACATCTAAGCTTACACCTACAGAGACATTGTGGTATTTCATGCTGCAGTATTGAATGTAGGCTCATTGGCCCTGGCTTGAGACTCACAGCTCTGAATAAAGCCTATGCTTATCTCAGCTGATATGTACCTTTAGAATGGTATGTTTTCCACACAGAAATATTAGTTCAGAAACCACTATAGTTTTGTTAATACTGCACAACGGCAAATAGCTCAAGGAAACAAACTCCTGGATTCCTGACACTCTGAACAAAAGGATCGTTGGGCTAGAAGGTAATGAACCTTTCTCTCTTGAGCCTAATTTTGAATTCTACATAATCATACAGTTTTACCTGGTAAAAATGGAACATGTCCTGTAAACTCAGACTAGCCTGTAGCCAAATGTTATGAAACATAGATTCTTGTGTGTAAACTAACTGTAGTATCTGGCATCACTGTTTTTCTGAAGTTTATTTGGTTTGTCACTACTGCAATTCTGAGGACTGATAATGCTTAAACTCCAGCATCTTTTTAGAGTATCAAGCATTCCCATGACTTCCTCCTAATTTATGCCTTTGTGATGACAACCATTCTTTTCCATTTGGGAAGTGAACTAAAAACTTCCTCTCAGCAAAAATATGTTTTGCAATTCTCTAGTCTTGAAACATGTTTCTCTCATTGATGAGAAGGATTTAATTTGTTGTTCAATTTTGGGAATATGTTGTACCTTAGATGTTTAGCCTTTGACATCTAGAAGATCATTCATATCAGTATGGGACACAGAATGGAGTAGAGGAGTGAGATTCTTGAAGTTTCAAAGGAACTCTTAGAGAGGAAAATAAAATTTCATAGAAGGCCTGTTTTGATGTTGACTTCAATTTCCTTCACCAACCTTTTGATCCTCAGAAGATTAGTGACAACCAGAGATTTCTTTCTGATAAATGACAAAAGCTAAAAAGGAACATTTGCCAGAAACCAGTGCAATCAGGTAAGTTAATGTTCACCTGCACCTTTGTTAGCCTGTGATATTGCAGAGAAAAAAGATGAGTAAGAAAAGTAAAAAACCAGAATTTCTTTTACATTTTGTCATACTTTAAGCTTTTTTTTCCTACTTTTAATAAACAAGAAAACACATTTTAGAGGGCAATTTGAACATAGCTAACAAGATGTTTTTGAAAGCAAAGTCTTCCTGTTTTCTAATGATAATAACTTCATGCTGTATGTCTAGAACATTGTCTTCAAGAGAAATCCTTAAGCACTCCCTGTAAAACAGTTTCATTTAGAACTCATTGTGTTTACTCAGACATGGCCTTGAGATATAATGACTTTGGTATTTGAACAGTAGAAAACAGCAATATGTTACATTTAGGGAAGAAGGGAGGAGTGACTTTTCCCCGTGCAATTTCTGAGATCATTTAAGTGGACAGAATGGAATTAATTACTAAACTGGAATTTAACCAAAGAACTGGAACTAACTATTTCTTGCTTGCCAAAACAAACAAAAAAGACAAACAGAACCACCATGGTGTCTTTCATGACAACTGGTCAGGATTTGAAATTTAAATCACATTCAATTGATTTAGTGGCCAGAATTTAAATTGCTAATCCCTACTACTTGTTACTTTGGGTTGTTTTATTCTGAATATAATGGAACCAGTTGCTTTCATGACTGTAACAACCACAAATGCAATTGGTCTCGGCTGCCTGAGAGAACATCTTTGTCAGCAGTCAGGGCTGCTATATTTCTGTCCAAAAATTATATTTTTCTATGTCGTGCAGAGAAACCACTCTATGGCCTAGAAATGTGGGCTCAAAAATAACAACAAAATGCTATCTCAAAAAATCCCTGTTCCAATCTTAATTTTGTAACTGGCCATCAATTATTTGGCAAGTCCCTCCCTTCCCTTTTTACTAGTGAATTGCTCTGATTTGTTCCTAGGTTGTTTGTTTCTTTTAAAAAGATTTTCAAGTCCTTTCCTTTGTAATTCTAAGCATTGCTCTTCTGAGAATCTCACTGATTTCTAGCCAATACTATTGATTAATCCACAGCAATATGGTCTTTGTTAGTTTTACAAATTATTTTGAACATTTTGTTTATATGAGCTATGATGCTTTCCCATCTGAAATTGCAATGCTTGCCCCTATCAGAAATATAATAGAGTGTTTGAGACTTGAAAATGGTGCCTTTAAGATTTGGAAATCCAATTAAACTTGTCCTGGAATTGTCATTGCATGGAATAGGAGAAACTTTGGAGAAGGAGGTTAGATAGTGAAAGGCTATGTTGACTATTAGCAGAAAAGAATCTTTGGGTGAAGATGACAAAAAGAATACAGAAAGTTTCTTGACTGGCAAAAATGGTAACATTTCTTTAAAGCAATGTGAAATACTAAAAATATTCAGGAAAGAATCATTCTGTGAAGGTTAGAGTTTAAGGAAATTGTTCACTCATTCACCCTCTTTTACCATGAGGATGACTGAACACTGGAACAGGCTGCCAAGAGAGGTTGTGAAGTCTCCCTCCTTGGAAATATTCAAAAGTTGTCTGGACATGGTCCTGAGCAACCGCGTCTAGGTGGCCCTGCTTGAGCAGGGATGTTGGATCAGATGACCTCCAGAGGTCCCTTCCAACATCAACCATTCTGTGATACCGTGATTCCTAGTTCTGGTGATTCTAAGAATGACATTAATCAGTTGTCTTCTGGAAAGTACAGATTTCATAAATATGAACCTACTCTTCAGCTTAGGGTTACTGACATTTTTTGGTCTTTCATTGACTTCCAAATGATGAAGCAGAGGAGGAGAGTAAGGAGAAATCTAAGGAATGAGAAGTTTTTGACTAAATGCAGCTCACATCTGGAAGTTAATTGGCTAGTCCTTTATTCTGTCCCTGCCATTGATCTCCTGTGATCACAACCAAATCCTTCAAATCCAAGCACGCTTCAGTTTCCCAAACTGAAATAGTTCAAGAGCCATGTCGTAATAATCTTATCCATTCATATAATTTCAGATCAAACTAGGAATTTTAATTCCCAGTTAGGGTGAATAATGTCATTTAACTGCTAATGGAAATTGCAGTGGAAGAACTTATCCTTTTCTCTGAAGGTTGTGTGTTGAAGGACTGTATTACGCACAATAACTTTTGATAATATTTTGGGGGAAGGGTTTCTCTATGGATAGAAATCCACCATGGACTTTACTTATAAAAGTAAATAAATAACTAACAGCAGCAGACTAAATTGTGAATCCAAATGTTAGAGAACTATGGGAAGTAGGATATACAAGAGTAGTGGTGTATTTTATAATGACGTAATCAAGTAATGCTTTGGTGAACTTCAGAAGTTACAACATGCTGTTGTAAATTAGGCTAAGTATGCTAAAGAAGGTTTGATATATATTTAGTTGCTAATATCACAGAATCATAGCATTACAGAATAACAGAATGCTTGAGGTTGGAAGTGACCTCTGGAGGTCATCTGGTCCAACCCGCCCTGCTCGGGCAAGGTCACCCAGAGCCAGTTGCCCAGAACTGTGTCCAGACAGCTATTGAATACCTCCAAGGAGGGAGGTTCCACAACCTGTCTTGGCAACCTGTGCCGGTGCTTAGTCACCCTCACAGTAAAAAAGTGTTTCCTCATGTTCAGACAGAACTTCCTGTGTTTCAGTTTGAGCCCATTGCCTCTTGTCCTGTCACTGGGCATCACTGAAAAGAGCCTGGCTTCGTCCTCAATGCATCTTCCCTTCAGCTGTTTATTTGCATTAATAAGATCCTCCAGAGCCTTCTCTTCTCCAGGCTGAACAGCCCCAGATGTCTTAACCTTTCCTCATAAGAGAGATTCTTCAGTCTCTTAGTCATCTTCATGGTCCTTTGCTGGACTCTTTCCAGTAGTTCCATGTCTCCAACATGAGCTATTTAAGTAGTATATTGTTTCCGAGTATACTAATCCTTATTCCAAGTATATTAACCCTTCACTTCTAATTGCCTGTATTGGTAATTTTCAAGATCATTTTGAATTAAGTAATGAATTCGTATGACCCTAAAACATAATAAGATTATTAAAACAGGTGGTGTCAGTTTATCTACAATATATCATGTCAACCAACCTAATATTCTTTTTGAAAGCATAACTGGTGTCCTGGAAATTGAAAAGCATCAAACAGTAAGAACATACTCTAGTAGCTTTCCAGTACTATCAAAGTTACACTGATCAAGATATTATTTTCTGAGCACTCTTTTTTCTTATGGAGCACCTGGTGGCCCTCCAGCTCTTTGGACTCTTCCAGGCTTTGTTTATACAGGCATTCTCTGTAAATAATCCAGCATGACAGGGAAGGAAATCCCTCATAAGAGTGGTAAGTACCACAAAGACTCTCTTTGAAATGTCAACTCTAACTTAAACAAATTTCTTCTTCTATCTGAGAATGGTAATAAAATTCTCCATAGAATCCCTACTAAATCTTTTGTGAGGCTGAATATATAGCCCTAGGGAAAACTTATAGGAGGTACGTATATAGTTGCAATTACTGGTTTTTTTAAAGAATGTGTTTGTTTACAGAAGAGTGCAGTGAAATATTAAGTAAGTTTATAACAAATTGCAGTGTTTCAAAGCAATATGTCATATCTCAGAAGTGGCGGGAAGTACCAGGCACCACATTTAAATACAGCAGGCAGCAAAAGGAGGACACCAGGTAAGTATATCAACAAGCTTGCTTATTTGCCTAGCTAGATTTATATAACTTTTGCTAAAACTAGACTAAAAAGAAAGATCATTGTGATTTTACTTTTAGCTCCTGAATTCCTGGTTTCAGAAAATGTGGTCAGTTCACAGTCACTTTTTGTTAATCACAAATATTCACAAATGTAAGAGACCTGCTTGGCTTTTTTTAAATTTTAGTGACTGTTACAGCAGTACATTATTAGCTATTTTGAATTTTGTATGTTGATCAGTATAATTTCTCCTATGGTATAATCATGTTTTTCTGCAGTCAAACTAGTGAAACATATTTATTTTCATATGACTTCCATTATAAAAGCTGCTGACAGATAATAGTGTCTGTCTGATGAAGTAAATACAGACCTTTGATTTCAGTTGCCTACTCTACTACTGTGCTATAGAGACAGATTTTAAAAGGCAATGCATACATTCAGTTCTTCACCTTGTTTGTTTTCATTTACCAAAGTTATCTGTCCTACTGTTTACAGAAACAGTTGGAGGAGGGTATTTTCAACAAAATTTTGTAGAGTGATAATGCCTTTTCTCTTTTTACATTTTACTCTGGTTAACACAACCTTTTGTCTTACCTGCAGCTGTATACTGTTTCTAGTTTCAGGGTTTTTTTTGCACTAAGTACTGTAGTTTTTGTCTCTTTTTAGTGTGCTGGCAGACTGTTCCATTTAATACATACCCTCTGGATGGTTTCCCAGAAGAGCACTATCTAAAATTATTGTTACAAATAACAATTCTGGTGTAAACTTCCTGGCTCTTTCATGTGACTAATAATGATGATGTTTCCTTATGCTATACTGAACCCAAGCTATTTAATTTATATCATACTTTTTTACAATGCACATTTCTGAAGCCAGTAAATTACCTTTGTTCCCTTCTCACAAACCTTCATCATTTCATATCCAGCAACATGGAGATTCTTCTAGATATTTAGTATTTTTCTAGCTTTAGGGTTTTTTTTCTTATGTTTGTTTAAGTACTTGGCTCATTTCCATTCTTTAGTCAGGAGCTTGTTTGAAAACTACTTCACAGTTAAACCGCCTAAGGTAGTAATACTTTTCTGAAAGTACTTTCTTTGCCAATGCCGTATTACTGAGGAAGACAAAAAGAGTAACACAGTAACCTAAAACTTTGCTTCTGTATTTGGTATTATTCTTTGTAATTTTCCTGACTGAATTTTATAGAAGTGAATGTAATACATTAGATAAATATTCTCTGTGTTATTCTTTAAATCTGGTTATGAAATATACAGCAGTGTAAAAAAAAAAATCCCTTTTTCTCTTTCCTTCCGTTATAATACTTTTTGTGTAATTTATATAATATTCACCTCTGTTGATAGTAATGTTTCCTTTATTTGCTAACTGCATCTTAGCTTTATATCTGCTCCTTTCTCAGGTACTCTAGCTAGAGAATCAGTTTTGATTTTGTTATTTTATTTATTCTATACTCACAAATCAACACATTTTGCTTAAGATGATAGATCTTTTGTTGGATTCAAGAACATTATCTACTAACTACTGCCCTGAACAGCAATTTGGAAGACCAAAGTTGCTTTGTCAGTTGTGTTATTGATTTACTGCCTGATCTGTAATGTGAAAATAATTTACATAATAAAATTTTCTAAAATATCTACATTATAGTAATCTGGAAGAAAAAAAAGACAAACATAGTGTTCTTTATAGCTTTTATAGTATGTAAGTGATGCAATAATGAATCAATAACAGTGTCAATGAAGTATTAATTTTGGAATTTTTAACTTTTCATTATTTATAAACACTTAATTCAATGTATGAACTACACTCATAGGCAAGAGGCCCTGTCTGTTAGATACTATGCAAATAAAGAACAGAAAGATCATCCTGCCATCCTGTTTACGAAATACGGCTGCACTCTTTTCTTAACCCTCAGACAAATCCTTGACAAATAATGTCATGATACATCAAAGACTAGGACCATGAACACTGGGAAGGAATGGTGGGTTGCAGTGATGGACACAAAACAGCACAGTCCTGACAAGTCATATATTATGTCACCTACATAACCTACATTAGAATTGTTGTACCTTCACTGTAGCCTGTACCATCTTTCCTTCCCCTCTTTTTTATTTGCACATAGATTTATTCTTACTATCAATGTTCTCTTTCCCTTTAATACATGAAACAGAAGCCATACCTGACTTTATATATTCCTCTGAAGCTAAAAATATTAGAGGCCTCTCATAGTGCTACCAGGCAACCTCACTCTAAATACATGCAGTATCCTACAGAACTTTTTCTTCCTCTGCTGATGTAATATTACTAAATCTGAGTGAAAAGTGTTTTCCTTTTGAATAAAAAGACAATAATAATCATGATAGGCTCATACTTTAACCCCCTTATTGCAGGAGACAGGTCTTCTAGGGGAAAGGGTTTCTTGTTTTCCCATGCCATTTACAATTTCACTGGTGTGAGAAAGAATTTTTGCAGGCTATGCTGAAGGGTAAACTCTATGGATTACTTATGAAGCATTGAATTTGGTGATGTCAGACATATATGGCCTAGGTTGATCAAGTTACAGCATAATCAGGCTGTTGCATATTGGACTGTTTAGACTTTTTTCTTTTCCTCAAAAATGTCAAATATTTAATTTAGAGTTTAGAAGTCCAGGGTGTCGAAAATTAATACATATTTATATGTGAAAAACTGAGCCCATGTGTTTCACGAAAGAGGACTTTTTCATTGTCAGGGACCCTTTAAGACTTGAGGAAATATACTCGCTGTATTGAGTTTTGGATATCCACAAGTAGCACTGAGATGGGAAAGATGACCGTATATGCTGTTCAGGATGAATCTTTTTTTCATCACTTTTTCTTTATTCTCCTAGATCTTCATGAACCCTGCTTCTCAAATAAGCTGTCTTTCATAAATTTTTTATACAGACACTGAAATCACTTTTTTGTGTGTGTAAAAATCGATTTAACTCCCTAAAGAACTTTGGCTATGAGGGTGCTTATGTCTTAATACTTAGTTAAAGAAAGAGTCTGGAAAGTGGTAAAACACATGTAATATGCAAATAAATGAAAGCTACATTGGGATCCATAGGCAAAAAAAAATGTAGGAAATCCTTAGGTTTATTCACACATATCCTTTGCAATGCTTCATGTTGATTTTTTTTAACAAACAGTATTCATTACTATTTATATCTATTACCTCCTCTAGAATTGATTCATAACGAGCAGTTATAGTAAAACTGTTGTATTAGCATTTGATAATTCCTTCATTATCTTAGATCATCAGTGTTTTACAGATTGTGAGTCACTTATCTTTTGGCAGACATGGTATGCATTTGAGTTTTCCAAGAGGCTTGTGATTGCTGCTAACCTAGAAGCAGTCTATGCTCAGGGATGACTGGCTGTAGAGATTTTGTTGAAAGCCCTTGTTTTTAGCGTGCTGTAGATGTTGAGACAAAGCTTGAGACAACAGGATATGTTATAACTGTCCGTCTTAGCATGACTGCAGTGGTCTGGAAAACTGCTTTTTTCCTCCTTGTGCCTGTTGTAACTTAGGCAGTCAAGAACTGGAGTCAAGCATACTGCTGTGAAAAAAAGGTAAGAAAAAGCAGATTGTGCTTAGCTGTGAGCATTGTGCTTAGCAGGGCTGTGCTTGGTAGCAGCGATGTGGCTACTGTGAGGTGCTGGATCTAGGGATTAGACAATTAGACATTAGAGGAATGGACAAGATATGTATCAAAAGGGGAGGTGTGTGGGCACTTTGACTGTGTTTGGGAAGGGGAGAATGAGTGTAAAGATATGGAGATTTGCATGGTAAATCAGAAAGGAGGTAGGAACTGAGGACCAGGAAAAGAGAGGTGTATATCGAGGAAGTTAAGGAGCTATATAGGAAGGTATTGGACAAAAACTCAGGAGGGCATTTTGAATCAGTCAGAGGACATACTAGGTTGAGAATGAATAGGACCAATGAATGGCAAATATGAAAAGTCATATGAAAATAAAATTATCTATTAATTTAAATGGAAATATATATTCCATAAGGATCAGTTATCAAGCAAGTACTATAAGAACCAGAAATAGTCATTCTCTTTCTTTGGCTGGATGGAGATTTAATTGTTTTACGGAGAGTGAAACAACTTTGAAGAAGAGATTCAGGATAAAATTATATTACATTTGTCAATGTGATAGATTATGGATATCAAAGATTTACTCCCTGCTCTGTCTTCTCTCCTGACCATGACCCCTTTTCTTGTTCTGGGGAGCTTCTGACTGTGCACTTGAGTGAGTTTGCTAAAGTGATCAAAAATTAACCTGACAAAGGCTATTTTTTTCCTGGCCTGGTGGGTTGGATCAGATCAATAAAGGGCTTGATGAGTCACTTCAAAGAAAGATTCAGGAATATGCAAATAGAAAAATGATGTAGGAAGGAAGGAGAACAAGCAGCAGCAAATAGTGAACTGTTAGATTAGCTGAGACATAAAATGGAATTTTACTCTGGGAGAAACTATAGAATTGTTTATAGTTCAGTGTTATAATCCATTGAGAGGTAACTTTATAACAAAATTTTGATTAAAATCCATGCTCTGGATCACAAGAAAAGAAAAGAAGAAAGGGTTGCATTTCATCTTCCTTCATGCTTTATGAATCCTAACCACCAGACAACTTACAATGTTCACTTTGTATTTATTATAGGACTAATTTAAAACACTAAAATAAACCAGTTGTGCTGAAAGTACTTATCAACCCTCTCCTTGCCTTTCCCCCAATATCAGATGTATAAGGATTCCCTGGTGCTTTCACTGACTTTCCAGAACATGAAATTTTTTGATGCATGTGAGGTGGAATTTATAGATGCTAGCATCTACTCTGGTCCCACAATTGAATACTCACATTATTCCCAGTGGAAGCTTCATCTGAGCAATACTGCAGATCAGCCCTTTAAGTGCTCAGGTCAGCAGGAGGAATTTATTTGTGGTTTCTCACCAAATAAAGCTAACACTGAAGGCTCATGTAACATATCACAGGGTAAGGCAGATTGTCTGGCTCTGTGGTTGTCCAAGAAATCTTACTGCTAGTCCTCTTTCATATGGTGGTCTTGTTACTAATATTGGAATATTTACTTAAGGTGCGTGGAGACATTATTGGTAGCTTCTCAAGGAAAAGATGTTACAGAAACAGAGGAAGGGGAGTTAAATCTGGAGCAAAACAATAATATTCCACACTGAGCCTGGAAGCTGGCTTGCTTTCTATAGCAGTTGGGAGGAACTGTGACCACTTAGGCTAGTTTCTCTTGGACTTTCTTTGTATAGTGTGCTTTTTCAACTTGTAATAGTCCAAAATGGTCAAAATGGTCCTATTTTAGTGGTCCAAAAGAATTGTAAGGGTACTGAAGTCAACAACATTTTTTGGACTTTTTTCTGTCATAGGCTCAATTTTAGAAAAGGTTAAAAGGATAGTTTCTGGTGCTGTGTAATACCTGTAAAAGGCCTTTGCTGATACCTCATCTGTAATATGAGACAAAATCCTTTTCACTTTTTGAGGTGATACCTAAATGTTGTGTCTCCTTGATCTACTTTAAGAAATTTTCAGGAACCATACTGACTAGCTCTGTTGGAAACACGGAAACATGGAAAAGAAGGGGTTATTTATGAGCAGACTGAATATCATTCTAACAGTGTGGCTTGGAAGATTTAATATAATTGCTGATTATTTTAATTTATAAACAAAAGTGGATTATTATATTACATGCAGTCAAAATACATGAAACAGTGGGACACTTTTCAATTAGTAGCTTTTTTATGTCAAAATATGTGAGTTTTCTTTGATTCTTGCAATTCCTGCTGAGACAGAGATAGTATCACATTTTGGAACAGTCTTTAATAACAGTCCTTCACTTTCTTTCTTTGCACATAAATGAAAAGTAAATGGGAAATATATCTTGTTTATAGAGAGGTAATTTAAAATTGTCTCCTAATTGAGCTTCTCATATTGTACTTTAAGTTTCGTTTATACCTGTGGTGGTTCTAGCAAAATTGTTCATGTTTCAATGAAAATGTAACTTTTAAGAGAAGATGTAAGAAAGAAAATATTTTTAAAAATCCTTAGAGTAAGAGCCCTTTACATTCGTAACTTCAACTTAACACAGTTGTATCACATTAAAAAAAAAAAAATCTTCTCAGTTTTTAATTAAAGGGTTATTCCTGACTCTGTTCAGGATTTGTGATTTTATGGTACAAAACAAATATCTAAACTATTTTTTTATAACATTGTGTATTAAGTGACATAAAAAGCACCATTACTATATTATTTTCATGCATTTTTAAATACATTTAATCTGCCCTTACCTTTATTTAATTGAAACTTATTCAATGTATAATCCCCACGAGGAAAAAAAAAGAAAGTAAGAAAATGAATGGTCATACCTCCCATCCTTCAGTATTATTTTGATCTTCTTGGCTTTATCTTCATGGATCAATAAGTGATTTATGCATAAAAATTTAATGAAATACTTTCTTTCCTATTGCATAGTGTAATTAGAATTGTTTCTGAATCACCACTGTATAATGACTACAAAATAAGTTCTATCAGTGCTTAAATTGTCAAACATTTTTTACTTCTTCAATTCAGTCATTAGAGACCTGTATTTGTTTTAGAAAATATTTTTAGAATTCTAACGTATTCTTAGGATTCTCTTTCCACTTCTGCACTTAGTAAAATTTTTCCATTAACTTTGACTAGCCAAATGCTAGAAGAGAATAAGTTTGTATATAAAAAGTTTTTCTTAATGAAATCACTCTTTATATGAAAAAATCTTTTATCAATTTTTCTTATAGTAGGGCAGCAAAAAGGGAGAGTGATGTCTTCATATAAAAAGTTTTAAAGATGAAATTATACAGGCAGAGACATATTTACATGTGTGAGCTATATAAATACACATAAGTCTACAGTAATGAAAGCCCTATGCTAAATAGGAGCCTATTGCCTATATCTTTTGAGTGACACATGGTCAGTTACTCAATAGTCAATATCACCTCATTAACCTAAGTTTGACAAGTATGACATAGCTCTTAGTTCCTTTAAAGCAAAGAATCTTTCTTTCTATAAAAAAAGCAATAGCGGAATTTCAAATAAATTTTATTTCCTCAATTTCCGTTATGCCTAGTGCTATGGTGACTCTTGTCACCAAAGTACAAATTGAAAATTAATTAATTTAAAAATATTTATTTATTAAAATGTCAAAATATTATTTGATTATAGTTAGGATGGAAAGAAACTAAGGACAGATTTTTTAAAGTCTTCATTCACTTTCCTTTTGACTTGAACTTT
Organism: Theristicus caerulescens; assembly: GCA_020745775.1. Classification (NCBI taxonomy): domain Eukaryota; kingdom Metazoa; phylum Chordata; class Aves; order Pelecaniformes; family Threskiornithidae; genus Theristicus; species Theristicus caerulescens. The sequence goes on along the minus strand of CM036560.1, from coordinate 49,161,833 downwards.
TGATGGTTATTATGAGCACAGATTAATACTTAGCTCAAAGGTAGGATTTGTTCCCATGAGAAATGGTAGGGGTCATAAAAAGATACCAATTTTTGCTTTGCTCCAACTAAAGAAGCACTTTAGAAACACTCAGCATGGAATCTATTCTCTTGAATGCTGTGTGGAAGGAAATGTATCAATATGTTATGCGTATAACCATTAAACCTTAGCTTTCCCTTAGGGCCTGATTCCAATACTTTATTCATGTAGAGTTTTAAGTAACTTGCTCAACATTCGTTTCAGTATTATAAGGAATAGATTACGCTTTAGCCTACCGCTACTTTTTTTTTTTTTTTTGGAATAACAAAGCTAACAGAAATATTTCTTATATAATGGACACTGGTAATGTATTATTGAACTCAGACCAAGCGGTTATGAAAACACAGAAATACTGAGTCAAGAAATGAAGGAGAAGTTGAGTGAAAAAAAAATTCCCCATGCAATTATTTTAAGGTAGATATACATATATATATATATGTGTGTGTGTAAGTAGAAGTATGATGGCTGTTTACTACTCAGAAATAACAAATATACTGTAGCAGTTCAGCAGTAGTAGAAATAAAATGCAGCCATTTCCATATATTTCCCAAAGCATGGTAAATCAACAATGTGGAATATTTTGTAGGAAAGCAGGATGCCGAATGCATAATTAAAGGACTAGGAACTAAAATGCAGCATTACAAAATGTAATTTCTGTATAACCCACCATGATTAGTGCTGTATAGCAACGATACAACTAAAATGTTTTTATTAACCCTTCTTTCTGCACATGACCAGAAGCATTTAGAATTACTCCCATGTATTTACCCAGAAAAATTATTCTGAACTTCCCAACACACAATCCTCCTGTTTGCCTGTGCTCATAGCCTTCAAAGATTTACCACCTAGTGTCTTGCAGAAACCTACCTAGCACTGGTATTTTCTTCTTACAAGCTGTATTTCAGTATCTATATCAAACAGTCACCTTGGCCTTTTGTACTGGAGTCCCTTATTGCTCTTCCCTGCAAGAAGTCCTCTTGATCCTTCGTGGGACAGAGATTCCTTCTCTCTCCCCAACTTTCTGTTTGGCCTGTACTTTCCTGTCTGCTTCCAGCTTTGGTAAGATGGTAGTACCTACCAGAGTTGTGGTTTAACCCCAGCCGACAACTGAGCACCACACAGCTGCTCTCACTCCCCCACCCTGGTGGGATGGGGGAGAGAATCGAAATAGTAAAAGTGAGCAAACTTGTGGGTTGAGATAAGACCAGTTTAAGAACTGAAATAAAATAATTAATAATAATAATAATAATTAACAAAGGAAGTGATGCACAATGCAATTACTCACCACCCATCGACGGATGCCTAGCCAGTCCCCAAGCAGTGGCCTCCCGGACAGCTTTCCCCTAGTTTATGTACTGCGCATGATGTATGGAATAGTCCTTTGGCCAGTTTGGGTCAGCTGTCCTGGCTGTGCTCCCTCCCAGCTTCTTGTGCATCTCCAGCCTTCTCAGTCAGTAGAACATGAGAAGCTGAAAAGTCCTTGATTTAGTGTAAGCACTACTCAGCAACAACTAAAACATCAGTGTGTTATCAACATTATTCTCATATTAAATCCTTAACACAGCACTATACCAGCCGCTAGGAAGAAAATTAACTCTATCCCAGCTGAAACCAGGACAACCAGTAAAGCTTTCATGGTGACTCTCAAAGTCCTTTTCTCTTATAGGAGAAGCCAGCAGGCAGTTTCATGATGTTGGCCTTTTCAAAACTTGTGAATTCCTTCTGGCTAAGGTATTTTATGAGGAATATATAGTTGACCCTTCTGTCCATCTTTCTCATTTCAGCATCCTCTAAGTAAGTGTTTCCTATACGTAAATGTCCTAAGAAAAGTAAAAGTTTGAGCTCTACTTAGAAAGACTCCTCCCTAGCTGCCATGTCAGGGAACTTGTGCAGATGCCTCAGTCCCTTTCAGTTTCCTTTCTTCCTTTACAGATATCAGATGCTTACTCAGTTCTTCATCTCTTCAGTTAGGGTATACCTGGTCTGTTATTGGGTAATTTAACCTCAGATTGGCTAGATTGCCATCATAAAAAAGTAGAAAAATTTTCCATGAGCTGCCTTTATCCTAGTTATCATGGGTACCAGTGGCTTGGCAGCACAGTGTTGGCTATTTCACCCTGCCAGGGAGATAAAATGTTAAAACTTGAATGGCAGTAGAATGTGCATGGATAATTTCTGCAGCAGTCAAGAGGAGGGAAACTGTCCAAACCTAGAGTATTTTGTATCTAAACAATATTTAAAGCCAAAAAAAGTACTCAGAGTATTGCTAAAAGCCAATCAGCTTTGTGCCTACCTGGATTTTCACATTATGCAGCTGGATCAATAAAATATTCAGTTGGATCAGTGAATTGTGTAACTCAATCAGTAAAATATGTAAGTTCTCAAATATTAAAATAAGCAACTCACGAAAATGTACTGGTTGATTAGTAAAATATGCAGCCTGATCAGTAAATCATACAATATAATTAGATGACTAAACATACAATAGAATCAGGAAGGAAAACTGATTCATTTGTAAAGTTTCCTTGATATTGAAGGAAATACAAGCATAAAATTGTCACTTCAAAAGCTTTGATGCAGTTTTGTAATAATTTTAAAGACTGTTTGTAAAGTCATGGGCATGTTAGGATTCAATTGAATTGAACTGTTGATCTAACAAGACTATGTACAAAACAGAAAAGGCTATGAAATAGCACTAAAAAATGAAAATTTTCCTATTAATGAAAAAAAATTAGTACTTTTTATCCTATTTCTGTATACAAGATTTTCAAGGTCCAGTGAAATCCAAAGTGTAGCAGACTAAAGAAATAATTTAACAAAATTGGTAGATATTATCCTGTTTGCCATGAAAGTCTTCTAAAGCCAAACTATCAGTTTAATTTATCTCTAATTTTTTTTTCTTCATTTTTCAGACATTGTTTTTTTATTTTCGAGAAACATGTTTTTAGGCACAAGGGTTTTGACTTTGTACCTTCTGTTCCCTTGGTCTAGTCAAACTTACTGTAATGAAGTTAATATTTCTTTACTTTTTTGCAATTCCTGTGAAGGTCATGAAAAGGAATTTGGTAGTGTAGAGGTACACAAACAAAAGCTTATAACACATAATATTAAAAAAAAAAAGTTGTCTAAATACATTCTTTTTCGCAGTTCTGCTTTTCCTTTTGACCTTTGCAACAGAAAATAGCCTCTGCCCAAAAGTGCATGCATTTTAAACAGATATTATACATCAGCTCATGAGCACAGCTGGGAATGAAACTTTGCTCCTCTGCACTTAGTTCTGAGGAGCATCATATCACCTTTTAGGGGATAAGATAATGGAAACAAAGTATGTTTTTGTGGGGAATTTAATTTTGGTTAGATTAGATAAGAATTCATTTTTGGTGAGCAACAGGTAAAGCCATGTCTCAACCAGGTTTACTGGAAGGGAAAGAAGGCTCAAAGAGATTTTCAGGGACATTAAAGGGAGAAGTTCAGCTTAGGAGACACTAATGGGGTTTTGATGGGGAAGACAATTAAGGACTTGTGAGGCTTCCTGGACCTGTAGGTTCTCTCCGGTTAGTCTCTGTTCTCTCCTCTTTACTTGGATATCCTACCTCTCTGTTGCTGCTCTATGCAACTTCCATGTTAATCCTTACCACCAAATGCTCAGTCTCTTTTGGTAGCGTTTCCTATCTACTTCAAACCCCTTTTACAAGAAAGAAACCTTCTTTCCTCACATGTTGACCCTGTTCAGCTCCTTGCATTTCATGGCCTGCTGAGAAGGGAAAGGGAGAACACTCTGGATTATGACTTCTTTCTGCTTCTGAAGGAGTTGTAGATGGTAGTGACTGTCAGCTTTCCCTCAGATGGAAAGGGGAGGAGCACTGGCCACTGCTTTTCGAAGTGATTAGTCAAAGCTGCGAGAGAGGAAGTATTACATTTCATAGTCTTGGCCTTTTCCTTTTTCTGACATTAGTGTTAATTACAGGTTTGCTATCTTGTCTCTATAGTCTCACTAATGTAAGATTCCCCTCCAATACATTTTCTAGACATAAGAGACTCTCAAAAAGTTTAACAGACTTAGAAACTTCAGTACTAGAAAAAAAAACTTTAAAAAAAAATTTGAAGCACAACATTTCCATTTCAAAATACTTTCAAAAGAAACACAGTTCAAGGTGCTTTCCAAAATACATAAAAATTTTATAGCAGTCTTTGAAATTATGAACCAGGACAATTTCTTTTAATAATGTGAGAGTGGCTATGGCCCTATAATGGCACATGTATCTCTTACTGAGGGATAGCTTTGTAGCCTGATTTGCCCATTGTCAAGTTTGCTTAAGTGACAGAAGCATTTTTCTAGATTGGAATACTGACTGTCACCCAACAGAAACTCACCTTGGCAGTCTGCCATCTCCTTTTCCCCCCCTTACTGTAGTGACACACAATTTCTTTGAAGTAAACAGGCCTCATGCAGTTAGGTTTCAATATCACTAGCTCTAATTATTTGTCTTTTTTACATCTATCCCTATGCAACACTAAATTGCTGTCCCCATTGCAAGCGGGAATTTGTTAGATATAACCTTTATATTTTTTTCAATAAACAGAAAGAACGATCTAAGAATAATTCAGTGCTTATTGTTAATGAGCTGGAAATGTCTTGCTTAAGAAATAAAAATAAAAATAAATATGCTCTTTGATTTTCAACTAAATTGCATGATATATAGCTTCAAAGATCCTTTGTACATGTAAAAAAAATGCTACTCTTCCAGAAAGAAGCTGAAAAATTACCATTCTTCTCTTTATTCATTGATACCACGCAATAGTGCTAATGATTATTATGGGTGTTTAAGAGTAGCTATTGTTTATAAATATGTGTCACCCATGTATTAGTGTTATTAGAATTTATTTTGTAGGCACTTTGAATTTGTAAGCAAGAATTTTTCAAAACAGTCAACCAGTGTAAACCAGCAATACTTTGTTTTCTATTCTAAGTAATTCCATTGTTTTCAATAAATAATAATGAGTTACATTTACTGAGTATTTCCCCAAGAAAAAAAAAAAAGAGTGGAAAATAAATCTGTAACATATAGCAGTCTAACTTTGATATCTAAACAGATACAAAATGCTCTGAACTAAACCGTTAGTTAGTATGTACATGTCAATTTACAGCAGGTTTTCCCTATCTGTATATGTTAATAAATTTCATAACATACTTGCTCTAGTCAACCCATATGATTCCTGGTCTGTGCTGCTTCTCTTTATGCAATGTTTCCTATCCTATCCATTGACAATACAAAGCCAAATAAGATTTTGCTTATTTGGTTTGAAATACATAAAGATTTCAAGAAATAAATGTTCCTAAAGTAGTGCTTTTCAGCCTCTCGGACACCAGCCTTTTAATTCCATAAGAGAGCAACTGGCTCGTGCCACAGGTGATGATTTTTGTTCATTCATGGTTCCTAGTACCATGTCTCACAGGTGCTTCTCCTAGATTGAGGAGGTCAGTTCAGAAGGTTCATTCCACTTTTTAGTGTACCACTGTTCTCAGTAAGGCTAGTCACTGTGCTGTCTGCTTTCATGGAAGACTTGAGTTCTTCAGTTCTAGTATGGCCTAAACAGTTCTTGTTTATTGATGTTTATTCTTCATAATATAATTACTCTTTTGCTGGACGCGTTAGCTAGAAGGCTTTTGATCACTGAAGGAAGGTTTTAATCTCTGCAAGAAAAGCTCAGAACTCTTGACTCACCCTTCCACGATGCATTTAAATAATAGACCATTCACCGTCTTTGTCCAGCTACTTTGACCAGCTACTACATGCTGGTCTAAGCTATCAAGCTAGTCTCAATGCTGACCACCTCTTCAAAAGCCATTCAGGATGACCATGCTAGTCTGTGCTGCATTTTATGACTCTCAATTTCTCTGATAAATACTAAAAAAATGTAGGACAGACACACCAGTCCAGCACTTGTTACCTTGCATGGCAATGTGAGGCACTAAAACCAGCAGAAGGTGCCCCAGCTTCAAAACTGTTCCACAATGGATCACAAAAGGACTAATTCATTAAAGTGAGTTGTGAAGAGAAAGTTTGACACAATCTGATCTCACCTTTTTTTTTTTTTTTAAGAAAGCAGAAGCAGGATGAAGCTGATAGTCTCTTTTCATTTTCCCAATTATAGTAAACATCTCTTAAAGATTTAGTCTTTTGTCCACTCAGCTGTATTTTTGATTCAAAAGCATCCATTCCAGGTATCAGTTGAAAATTTATTAAAATACTTGCCTTAGCATGAACACAATATCAGTTTTAGACCTTTTTTTTTCCTTGAGATGAGGAGGAAATGAGAATTCTACTTTCATTATTTTTGATTTCTTTGTGACAGAGCATAAACTCTGAAGTGTTCAGTTGACCTTGAAGAAGAGGGTTAACATATTAGGCATTTATTTTTGCCTTGTGGGTATCACCTATTGTGCTTTCTAAATGCTACCAAATACTTCATTATCACCCTTTGACTCAACTGGGATATCTTTGCATATTAAATTTATATGTTTTCAAAAATATGACTTAATGTCTACCATTTTTTCGGTGCTACTTGCTAATGCTAAGTGTTTTCCTTTGCTTACAGAGAGAACAATGATGCTAGATGTGATGAAACATAGTTGCTATCCTCTAGTCTTGTTCATCCAAGCATCAAAGTGCACTATGGTAGAAAATAAATTTGAATAGTTTGATATATATGTTCAGTTCTTTATTTCAGTTTGGTTTTGTGTTTGTTTTTGGTTTTTTTTCTGAATTCTATCATCTCTCTCATGCTGGTAAGGTGTTGTTAGTTCCCCAAATAAATTCAGACAATAATATGATATTCAACACCATTTGTCTTTGTATTATTTCCAGAAAGAATCTTGTATTTCATGTGCTATCAATAATTGCCAATGATATAGACTTTTTGTAATATCTCAACATAGTTTACAGATATGAATTTCCCTTTATAATAAATTTGCAAGATGCTGTACATCAATATTTGAATGACTTATTAAGCAAATACAAAAGACAGACTGTTACCACTTCTGACTTCCTTATTTCAATTCCAGCTATATGTGTTTTGCTTCATCAAGTAGTTTGTTGTCCAGTTTTACCAAGGTTACTTAGGAAATCGGTGGTGGAATTACATCTGGATAATTGGGCTATTTTTTTTTAATTGCTTTAAATGTAAATTTAAATTAATTTTAACAATGAGTTCATTTCTTTCAGTACTTTCTTTTGGAATCAAGATTTTGGTTTTTAATAGAATCAATGCTTTGATTTTATTTTAGTAGCAAAATTAATTCTACTTAGATAACTTGTCAAATTCCTTCAGATGAATGGAGACAAAATATTGAAATTGTCTGACTTTGGAAAGCACATTTACCATCTTAATTAGAGCAAATTTAATTACTTGAGAGTATAATGAATGAAATGATTGAGAACTGGGAGTTTTCACACAGTACTACTTAAGTGACATTTTACAGAGGTTGTTAAGGGGGAGGATTAATACAACACAGTGTTCTTAGTTCTCACAATTACTACAAGTCCCTGAATTTTAGAAAGCATGTTCCAGAAGGTACAAATATGGTTAGGAGTTATGCTTACTAAATTAAGAATTGTTGTTACATAGATAGACATTATTGTCACTTAAAAATTTCAATCTTACTCTACTCTGCAATTTTTAGGTATAAATGTATGTATGTGTTTTTTGCAAGAAAAATTAAGACAAGTACTTTAAAATTGTTAATCTGAAGAAGAGCTTTCAGTTCTGCATGCTCAGATGTTTTTCTGAAACCTGTGGGCTTACTGATGGAGAAAAAAGCATCCTCTGTCAGTTTATATGTACCGGAACTTTGGAAAAATAAGTTTTCTTTTAAATGCAGACATTTCCTATTATGTTTTTGAACACATCTATTCCTTCTGGAATTTCATGATTCCTCTTTCATATTCTGATTTATCCACTTTCTTTTTTCATGGCTATAAAATCTGTTTTACAATCATTACTTTCACCCTTAGAAAGTGGTAGTTACATTATTATCATATTAGCTGTCTGTGAGGTAGGAAAGTATTTTATGGTTTCTTTTATACCTTTGGCTTTCTTTTATCTCTTATCCTGAATGTGAGCCATTATCCTATGAAGGAAAGAGTTGCAAAATCTTTAATATTCCTCTTTTGTTTAATATGAAAGTATCTCTAGGTTACATAGTGTCCAACACTTGCTTATTTATATTTTAAGATTTATATGTTTATAAATTAATATATATTATACAGTTTCATGTGTAAAAAAAAATTAGTTACTAGATTTGGTAAGAAAGTGGAAACTATGAAAACTTCCATTGAGCAAGGGAGTGGAAATAAAGTTATCAGGTGGCATGCAAGATAATATCAGTTGTAAGGAAAAATATAAACTATCCCTATCTTTTGCATGGGTTTACAGTGGCTATACTGATACAAGGTAGTGATCTAGGTACTACTGTGGAGAGCTCAGATAATGTCTCTTTTGCTGCTGAAAAGAAAACAGAGTATTAGTCTGCATAGAAACAAGGAGAAGAATATGGACAATATTAAAAAGACAAGTAAATCAACAGTGTAGTTTCATAGGAAATAATATATACTGTACCAATTTACACTGTAAATTCACATTTACAATACTTTATCACTAAATAGTATTCAGGGAATTGTTACAAAAGTGGCCAATGGTATTGAAAAACTCTCAAAGGAAGAAGACAAAAGATTTAAACTAGGAAAGTGAAGAATGAAAACAGAATGATAACTACATAAAATAATGAATTGCAGAAAAGATGAACTTAGATAACCTGTTTTTCTTAAAATATGAACACAAAAGGGTGTTCAATTAAAATAGAGGGTGATAAATTCAAAAGTGATGGAAATAAATACTTTGTCAGGCAGTTTGTGATTGCAGTATTTAAGCTACTGTCACAAGAATGTGGAAATTATTAACTGCCATATTTCAAGTTTTAAACTAAGTTTGATTTACTTGAGATTAGCAGGGAAGACTTTTCCCCCACATTTTCCTCTATGGCTTGTCCCACCAGCCGCTACCTGCTCAGATTTTGTTTGACTACTGAACTGGAGGAACCTCCTGCCTGATTTGGTGTGGCTGTACTTTTTTTCCTATTATTCCTTATGTTTAGTCTTCATAATATAATTCTTCCTTAGCTGGAGATATTAGCTGGTGAGGTTTTTATCACTGATTTCTGAGCCAAGTATTTTGATTTTGTTTAAAATATTCTGCATAAGAGTTCAGCAGAGGTTTAGTTTCTTAGTCCAGTATAGTAAAATGTTTGTATGAGAATTTTTAGTAATATTCATGAATGTAAAAAGCATCCTATCTTTCTTTGGCTGACTTTCTTTATGAGGTTTTCCCGCCATTGCAATGCAAATCATATAGAATGCAGTCTGAGAACATAACATTATTCAGACCCCTTAACTACTATTTGCACCTACTATTTAATGGAGCTGATATCTAGGGTTTGATAATTTAAGTGTTTTCATGTAAGTATTTCTATGTGTTGTCTAAACAGCTGTAATCAGGGAAAGTCTAATCATTGCAACTAGGGAGATGGAGTGATTCAGCTCACCTTGAAGTGCATGCACAAAGTGTTATTCAGATGCTAGAGATGTCCCAGGGGATCTTGCCTTGCCAAAAAAGAAAGGAACAGATATTTCGTAAGGCTTGTGTCACATCTATCAATCCCATGCAGATGCATCAGATACCGCATAGCCCTAAAGGCACGGTTATACAAAAGAAAAAACAGCTCTCCAAGGTTCACTGATGACATTGATGGGTCTTCATAGAAGGTAAGATATCTAGCACACTTGTAGCCACCTACATGTAAGAGTGCAAAGCTGAACCTGAATCCCATCCTAACTTTTTTCCTTGGGGTGCCATACCCTGTGGGCATAAGACTACACGTGGCAGGAGAAGAGCGGTGAAGGGTGAGAAAGTGGGTTGGGACAAAGCTTTTGTATCCATTGGAAACATGGAGGTGCTACTTCTACTATTTTGGGTACTGCCTTTACTTATACAGGATAGTAAAGAATGGAGACAACTGAGGTGTGTTTAATTGAGAAAGGTAATTTATCTCCTCTAAGGAAACAAAGCCAAAATAACCCCCCCCCCAAAACACCTCTGTTCTTTTTCTTGAGCAATGGAAATGTAGGACAAACAAATGCTACAGACACAGGGTTGATTCTATCCCTGTATTTCAGTTTAAGTAAGTATTCTGATAGAGAGGTCTTCTGTGAAAAATGCTGATTTTTTTTTTTGTTCAGAATAAATTAACAGCTGTTCTTTTATGTATTTCTCAAAAGGCTTCTGTTATGAAGGGAAGACTCTGTCTGGACTTTCCCAGGAATAGGGCCTGGGAGTATGGACATATCAAAGAACTTAGTAATATTCAAGAAATGTACAACTGCTTTCTATAAACTTTCATAATTATGAAATCAGAGAGATATATTGCATTAAAGATTGCTCTGAAGTATCATTATGAGTTTATTGATTCACTTCTCAGAAATCTAATAGACTTCATTTTCTACTTTATGATACATGCATATCTACGTGAAATGCTGAAAACAGTACAAAGACACCTGTCCAAAATAGTCAGATACAATTGTCAGTGCCTTGATAACCAATACTAAGAGTTGGTGATAGTTTTATGAAGTGTTTCATAAAACACAAACTGAAATTTGTAAATGTTACACTTAAATACCTCAGTTTTCTCTAGCTGGAAAACAGTGTAGGTACAGATGAAATCTAAGTTATTTAATTAACATGATGAAATAGTTAATTTGGAAGAAACAAACTGAATTTCAAGTGTTCCTTGGCAGAAAGTAATCTTTTTCTGTGGACAGTTTCAATAAGATGTAAAACAATTTTTAACACTTGAACAGGTTTCACACAACAAAAATGTATTTGTCTCAGTCAAAGACTCCTGGAGCAAGTGGGATTCAGTGTTGTGGGGTTGCTGTGGGTCAAAGAACAGCAGGTGCCAATTGCTACCATGACAGTGCATCGACAGTAGTACCGCACCAGTCGAGACTTCTTGGTTCTCATCCATGAGCTGGTTCACCAATTAAAAAGCTAAGGAGTGATCAGCAAGACTCACTCACCCTTTAATAACCTTATATGACCAGTACAAAAGTCTGATAGAGGGTGGAGGTTAACAGTTGAGTGTTGTGGTCTGAACAGTCATGCCACCACTGAGAGCTGCTGTGCCGGACATGCTAGAACTCCAATATGAACTGGAGTCCAAGGCAGCCAAGTAGTTTGCCATGACTGATATCATTAATGTATTTTTCTCAGTTCCTTTGGCAACAAAATGCAGGCCACAGTTTGCTTCCACGTGGAGGGGTATCCAATACACTTATAATGTGTACCTCAGGAGTGGAAGCACAGTCCTACTATTTGTCATGGACTGATCCAGACTGCACTGTAACAGGGTGATGCCCCAAACATCTGCAACACATCAACGACATAATCATGTGGGACAACAAAGCATAATAAATGTCTGAGAAAGGAAAAAGAATAATTCAGATTATTCTAAAAGCAAGGTTAAAGGGCCTACCTAAGAGATCCAGTTCTTGGGAGTCAAATGGCAGCTTGTGAGCCCTCTCTATCAACTGACCAGAGAGAACTACTTTGAGTATGGCCTTGAGCAACAGCAAGCCTTTGAGCAGATCAGACAGAAGATTGCTTGAGCAGTAGCCCTTGGACCCATCCATACAGGACCAGTTGTGCAAAATATGCTCTACACTGCAGCTGGGGAGCATGGCCTCACCTGGAACCTCTGGCACACCAGGAGAAACCTGAGGCTGACCTCTAGGGTTTTGGATCCGGGGGTATCGAAGCCCACTATACCCTGACTGAAAAAGAGATACTAGCAGAATATGAGGGAGCTCAGGCCACTTCGGACATTGTTGATACAGAAGCACAGCTCCTCTTGGCACCACAATTGCCTGTGCTGGACTGGATGTTCAAAGGAAATGTCTCCTCTACACATCATGCAACTGACGTTACATGGAGTAAGTAGGTAGCATTGATCATGCAATGGGTTTGAATGGGAACTCCAACCACCCAGGAATACTGGAAGAGATCATGGACTGGCTAGAAGGCAAAGATTTTGGAGCACCACCTGAAGAGGTGACTTGTACCTAAGAGGCACCACCATATAATGAGTTATTAGAAGATGAAAGGCATTATGATCTGTTTACTGACGGATCCCGTTATATTGTAGGAAGTGGAAAGCTGCTGTGCGGAGTCCCACACAACAAGTCATTGAAGCTGTTGAAGGAGAAAGTGAGTCAAGTCAGTTTGCAGAAGTGAAAGCCATCTAGCAGGCACTGGAGAGTGCTCAACAAAAAAAGTGGCCAGTACTCTATCTCTATACCAACTCATGGGTAGTAGCAAACACACTGCATAGGTGGCTACAGCAGTGGAAGCAGATCATCCAGCAGCACAGAGGTAAACCCATCTGGGTTGCCACATTGTGGCAAGAGATTGCTGCCTGGGTAGAAAACACTGTAAAGGTGTTGCGTAGACACTCACCATGCCCCAAAAATGTACCAGTGTAGAATATCGAAACAACGAACAGGTAGACCAGGCTGTCAAAATTGAAGTGACTCAGGTGGACCTGGACTGGAAGCGTAAGGGTGAGCTATTTGTACGTTGATGGACCCATGAAACATCGGGACATCTAGGGAGAAATCCAACATATAGATGGGCTCGTGATCGAGGGCTGGACCTGACCATTAAGGCCATCAGACAGGTCATCCATGAATGTGAAACATGCTGCCATCAAACGAGCCACACAGGTAAAGTTTCCCTAGAACAGAGGGCAGTGGCTGGGGTTTCAGTATGGTGAGGCTTGGTAAATTGACTGTATTGAACCACTGCCATGAATCTGCCCAAGCAAGAGGTACATACTCACCATGGTGGAAGTGAGTACCGGGTGGCTAGAAACATACACTGTAGATCATGCCGCTGCCTGAAACTCCATCTTGAGCCTTGAAAGGCAAGTTCTACAGCAGCATGATACCCCAGAAAGAACTGAGTCAGACAATGGGACTCATTTCCAAAACAACCCCATAGACTTCTGGGCCAAGAAGCATGGCAACGACTGGGTGTATCACGTCCCCTACCACCAACAGGCCTCTGGAAAGACTGAGTGATATAATGGACTGTGAAAGACTATATTGATAGTGTTGGGCACTGGGGCATGAAAGCACTGGGATATAAATTTAGCAGCACTTGGTTGTTTAACACCATAGGATTTGCTAACCATCCTGGTCCTGCCCAAGCAAAGCCCCTGCATACTGTGGGAGGAAATAAGATCCCTGTGGTGGGCACCTGGTAGCCAGCCAAGGTTAATCCACCACAGTAACTTTTGAATAAAATGAAGGACAGGTGGCAGTCCTTGTCTAGGGACTTGTAGCCTCTGTTAGACTGTCCAAATAAATCGTGGAGAGATCCCAGTCCTTCATATGTCTGTGGTAAAAGAAATCTCTTCAAAAAAGAAAGCTGCCTTGCAAAAACCATGTTAATTTGCTGAGAATCCTTTTAATATTTACCACAAAGAAAATATTTGCCAAAAATAATTAATTTCATTTTCTTTTTTTCTACACCACATGTTCATGCAATGTTATGAATCTTTTATCAAATCTCGTGTCTTATATATCAGTGTTTCCACAATATCATACTACTCACAGTGCTGAAACGCAAAACATTTCAGTATGGTAGTACCTTCCCTTTGCCTGTATTCAGACTATCACCTGAGTGAAAGTTTAGCTGTCTTCATGTGATCAGCTGTCTTTAATGTGTGAATAATAATACTGCAGTCACTGACCTAAATTTGCCAGCTTAACACAGCCAGTTACTAATTATGTGTTTGGTAATAACTAACCACTATACACAAAAGTAACTTCAGATGTCCGATTAATTGGCTTTGAAATGTGGCTGAGGAACCTCAGCTAACATTGAGACATGCTGTTCCTGTCCCATAGACACGATCAAGACCAAGATAGGGGTGTAATGGGTACTGTTGTGGGTCAAGATGGCTGGGGTGTGAGACTGGGTTCTAATTTGTGATGGTGAGGACAATGGCAGGAGAGCAAGGAAGTAATGAAACTGCAAATGCACCTTTGAGGGAATGGGGGGCTGAGGCAAGAATGAAAGGAGGGGAGGAACAAGTGTCACCTCCAGCATGCTTGTGGCTAACTGGGTGCAAAGCAGGGAACTGCCCAACTGCCTTTACCATTCTTGATGACACATTTGCAAACCAATACTTACAGTTCCTGCTGGCACACCTGAAACCTCAGAACTACAAAAGCCACTGAACTTGGAACCCTTGTTCTGTCTTTCTGCTTTTCATTGAAAAATATGAACTTCTTTGTTCTGAAGTTATTTTTGAATGTAAGGTGGTGGTGATTTAGTCTGGCTAGTAACTCCAAATGAGGGGATAGAAAGAAACTTTGTAACTTTTCTTAACCTTCATCTGCCATATCTGCTTGGAAACTACTCAACCACTGTAAATCCTTTGGTTGGCTTAGTATGTGTTTTATTCACAAAGAGGCAAAATAAATGCAGGTATTAATTTGGGGTGACTGGCAATTTTCTTTGTTGACTGTATTGCAATGTAATATAGACAATACTTCTATTATAGCAGCAATGTGACTATCTGCCAACGGTTTTATCTTCAACAGTAACTTTTTCATATATACATCATAGTATCTTTTAAACAGCTTAATTGATATAAATAAATGGATATAAACTCATTCATTTTTTAATTTCTAACAACGATCTTTACCAAATTTAAAGAAAAAATAAGGAAAGAAATAAAATGTGGGTGATAACAATGTTCAATTTAGCTTTTTCTAAATTTTTTTTGTTGGTTTAAAAGATCATTTATAAAAAAGAATGACATAAGCTCAGGTAAAACATAAGATTGCGCTAAGCGTAGGAAGCTCTGTATTAAAACTCATTACATTCAAACACTGATTGTTGTAAATACTCATATTTTAGAATCAAATGCTTTCACTTCTTCATTTTTCATCTCTTTGGCCATATGTGCGGAAAAGATGTTGAGTAATTCATCCATCACTTGGCAAGTTTAACGAACCTGTGTTTGCAAAATGTAGATTGCAAGGCAAAGATATCAGCTGGGAGAAAAACATAGTTTTTAACTAAACAGTGTATCTTAATTATGCTTTTGGTCATAATTGTTTTTCTTTATTGGCTTGTTTTAAATTTTAATTGTGTTAAAGATTTCCACTGGGAAAAATCAAGTGTGGCATTATGATATGATAAATGTTCTGTGTTGAAGCTTAAAATATGGGTTTAGCAGTACTTTAGAAACCTGAATCTGTTTTTGACAACAGACTCTCTGTGTCCTGGAGTCCATGATGCCAATCTTTTGGAATAATTGAAAATGCAAGATGGCAACAGTCCATTTTGACACATTTTGTTAAATAATCAAAAGTACTTACAAGCCGTGTATTATGAAAAGAAGTTATGATATGAGGATAGCAGCCACCATGTGCATTCTTCAAGAGATAAAAAAATATTTAAAGACTATGTTGCTTTTATTCACTTCACTTTATTCAAATTACTTTTAATTTTAAAGAATAAGTCAACAAGAGCTCTCTGATTTTGATGATGGTATCCGCTCAAAATTCTCCAGGATCTATAGAAACAAAGCAATGACCATAGTATTAAACTTTTTTAGTCATCCTACCAAAAAGATCCTTAACATTGCTTTGTCAAGGTTTCTGCATTAGGCTAGAGGAGAAGCAAAAAGCATTGTCCTCTGACCTACTGAAATTGGATGTAGATATTTGTAAGAAATGCAAAACATTAATAATGCTTTTTAAATAGAAATTAATATGTACATAAGCAGGATGTTCCACACACAGCAGAGCACAGGATCTTTTTTTTTTTTTTTCCAAAAGTACCAATAGGTACACCTTTGGAGAACTTAATAGTCATATTGTACTGTTAAAAATATAAATATGTATGTGTCAGTTTGTATGCATGTGTATATAAATATATGAGTCACTTCAAGTGCTTATATCTTTGTCAGGAAATTAGAGGTACATTAGAAAATATAAGTTTAGGTTTGCGGGGCAGTTGTTGCTGGTTTTTCTCTTTTTTTAAAGCAAAGCAGAAAAGATCCTTATTTACTGGTCCCCCTCAGTTATGAATATGGTAGTTGATGTATGTATTGCTGTAATATTCAAATGCCTTTGATGGGTCAGATTAGAGCTAAATACTTATGAAAAATGTTACTGTATGACTTTCTTCAGAGAGCTCTTATGGAGAGGTAATTGCAGAGAAATGGAGTCAGGACCCTGAGATATCAGGAAGCGATATGCTAATGACAAGCGGGCACTGTGTTTGAAGAGTTTAGCTAGAGACATGAATGGTTCTGCCTTTGACCTACTTTACTAGTGGAGTAGCTGTTTATGTGCATTTCTTGTTCAGCATCTTTTTACAGTGATTCTGAGCTCTCTGTTCATTAATACAGAGAACAATACACTGGTTTGATTTAGCAGTGTGCTGTAGGAGGAAGTAAAAATTATCTTAAATTATTTGTTACCTTCTGCTAAGGCCAAAGCAGTTACTCCTTTCTTGTTCTTAGAAAAATGGCTACACAGCTTGTTGTTATATTTAGCAAGAAGTCTTTGTGGTCTTCTTTATGGTTCTTTAAATATAAAATTTATTCTACAAATATTTCATGTGCTTACTAATCATAACAATGTACCGATATCTATCTCATGGTTGGTAAGCTTTAGCTTAATAAGTCTAGTTCAGACCTCAGTTTTTCTGACAAAATGGAAATACATATTTGAAATGTTTTATCACAAATTTAACAATTTTTTTTTTGCTCCTTAAGTTTACTAATGATTGTAAAAGCAATGCTACTACTTATTTGTAGTAAGATCTTCCTCACCTTCTGTAGAGAAAAAACCTTCTTTTTAATTTGCCATTCACCACATTTTATTACTGCAGGCTCATTAGTAATACGAAGTGTTACCTTTTACTATTAAGTATATTAGGGTTAAATTATTTATGGGTTAAGTAAATTAGAATTTTAAAAGTGTGTCTTTGTGTGTGTGTCTGTGTGTGTACTCTGCTCCAAAATCCCTCACAGCAAGATGATAGATACCAAAGCACAAAGTAAAGAGTAAGCCAGGATGCATCAGAGAGGCACTTCTACTCAGGTGACACCTAGCTAATCCTCAAGTATATCTTGCACAAATATGAAGTCACATTTCCAACCTGAGCAAAATCTTTTAGATCTAATGATAAAATACTTCAGATCTCACCTCTATGCCTCCATTCTTCTTCAGTACAACAAATAAATTGCGTGGATACTTGATTAATATTATCCATGTTATTTCTCTAACCTGGAATGGAATATAGTTTGATTTGTGTTTGACCTTTTTGAAGTGTCTAGTAGCGATGAAAAGAAAAATAAATTACGGATGATCCATGGTATTCTGTCACATACACGTAACTAACTACCTTCAGAAGGTATCAGTCTGAAGTAAGGGTTCTTTCTATGTGTTAATGTATTTAGTTTGAGAACTTTTATTTGGGTTTGATAGTAGATTACTCTTGGGACCATTATGCTCTTTACTCTCCCTGAGACTAGTCAAGTAAGAAAAGAACCATCAAAACAAGGCTGTGCAACTAATTGATTTTTTGGTTCATTGGCTGAATGAAACAATTGTGGAAACAATCAGGTCAAGCTGAAATTAAATGTTTTTGGTTTTCATGCTGAAACAAAAAATAAAATTTTTAAATGTGTTAAATATTTTTTCTTGAAATAACTACTGTATACTTCAGACCCTAAAATTTGGTATTTTGGTTAAAAAGTAGTCCTTTTATGACTCTAATGCAGATATTTGTTCCTCCCCCTTTTTATTGCAGTGGCAATATTAAGAAGGTCATCACTGCTCTAACTACAGTTTTTCAAAAGTATGATTCAGCTCTCTTTCTGTAAAATGTATTTTCTATATATTTCTATTATTACAAAACATTTGATGATGCAGTAGCCTTATCATACCACTGTCATAGTAATGATGAATGAAATTCTCTTCTCTTATAGAGCTTTTTTTCCTTTATTAGAATGCAACTCTATTAATCATAACTTTGACAGTTTAATGTTTGGATTGCAACATTAAAATGTAATTCATTAAAATTTGTTCCAGGCAGTGTGAGTCATGCAGTAAAATATTTATTACTGTTTTCAGCACTTCTGGCAGAAATCTGAATTTTAAAAAATAAAGACTTATCATATATACCTTATATATTGATGATATCAGCCGGTAAAAAAAAGTTACAGGAATGTGTGATACACTCTGTAACATAGCAGTTTTGTTCCACCATTCTTGCATGTGTTCAATATCAAGATTTTACTAGACTCATCTAGCCAAAATATCTACCCCTCTTTTCATCCACTGAAAGGTACTGACTGAGGTCTAAAACCATATCACCAGTCAATGTTAAAATTCTAATTTCAGCCAAAGGTGTCTCTCAGCATTGTTATCAGCCAGAGGGACAACACACCAGGACATGAGCAATTCAGCAGGTTTTAGGAGTGCATTGATGGCAACTTCCTAACACAGGTGACTGAGGAGCCAACAAGGAGACAGACTTTACTGGATCTCATACTTACACACAAGGAATGACTGTTTGGCTTGTGAAGACCAGGGCAGCATTAGCTGCAGTGACCATGAAAGGAGTTCAGGATCCTGCATAGAAGGAGCAGGACTAAAGTCAGGATCACAGCCATGGACTTCAGAATAGCAGCCTTTAGTGTCTTCAGTGATCTGCTTGAAAGAACCTCATGGGAGACTGCCCTGAGAGAGGAGAGGTCCAAGACAACTAGTTAATATTCAAGGATCACATCCTCCAAGCTCAAGAATTTGAGCATCCAGATGAGCAGGAAATCAAACAAAGACAGCAGGAGGCCTGCATGGATGAACAAGGGTCTCTCAGCTAAACTCAAACATAAAAAGGAAGTGTACAAGAGGTGGAAGCACAGGGAGGTGACCCAGGAGTAATGCAGAGATTCTGTCCAATTGTGCAGGAATGGGATTAGGAAAGCCAAGACCCATCTGGAGTTAAATCTGTCAAGGAACATGAAGGGCAACAAGAAAGGATCACACAAGTACATAAACAGCAAAAAGAAGGGAAAACATGGGCCTGCTGCTGAATGTGGAAGGGGACACAGTAACAAAGGACACAGAAAAGGCTGAGGTACTCAAAGCCTTCTTTGACTCAGTGTTTACTAATCAGGCCAGCCTTAAGCAATCCAAGGCTGCTGAGACGAGGGGGAAAGTTTAGAGCAAGGAAGACTTGGGGAAAAGTATCAGGTTAGAAAACATATAAACACAGTGGACACCCACAAGTGCACAGGACATGATGGGATGACCATGAGTGCTGAGGGAGCTGACTGGTGCCATTGTGAGGCCACCTGATTGTCTTTGAAAGGTTATGGGCAATTGGGTGGGGTTTCTCAGAAGTGGAAGAATGCAAATGTCACTCCTATCTTCAAGAAGGAGCAATAAGAGGGTCTGGGGAACTACATGTGGGTCAACCTCACTTTGATCCCTGGAAGGTGATGGAGCAACGAATCCTAGAAACCATTTACAAAGACATGAAGGACAAGAATTTGTTTGGGAGTAGTTGACATGAATTTACAAAAGGCAAATCATACTCAAACAATGTGATAGTCTTCCACAACGAGATGACTGTCTTGGTGGATGAGAGGAGGGCAGTGGATGTTGTTTATCTTGACACTGTCTCCCATAGCATTCTCATAGACAAGCTGATTAAGCATGGACTGGGAGGTGGACAGGGAAGTGGACTGAAAGCTACCTGAACATCTAGGCCCAGAGGCTTGTGATTAGTAGCAGCTGATCCAGCTGGAGGACAGTTCAAAGCAGTGTAACTCAGGGGTTGTTATCAAGTCTTACACTGTTTAACATCATCATTAATGATCTGGATGATGGGACAGAGTGAACTCTCAGCAAGTTTGCTTATGATACAAAACTGGGAGCAGTAACTGATGCACCAGAGGGTTGTGCTGCCATTCAGAGGGACCTGGACAGGCTGGAGAAAATGGCCAACAGGAACCTCATTCAGTTCAACAAAAGGAAGTGCAAAGTCCAGCACCTGGGGAGGAATAATGTACCCCTGGATGCTGACAGGCTGTGAAGCCGCTTTGCAAAGCAGGCCCTGCTGGTGGGCACCAAATTGACCATGAGCCAGCAATGCGCATTTGTGGCAAAGGCGGCCAACAGTCTCTGGGGCTGCACTATGCAGTGGACTGCCAGCAGGTCAAGGGAGGTGATCCTTCACCTCTACTCAGCCCTGAAGAGGCTGCATCTGGAGTGCTGGCTCTGGCTCTGGACTCCCCAGTACAAGAGAGACGTGGGCATACTGGAGTGAGTTTTGTGAAGGGCCATGAAGATGATTAAGGGACTAGAACATCCCTCATATGAGGAGAAGCTAAGAGAACTGGGGCTGTTTAGCCTAGAGAAGAGAAGGCTCAGGGGCTATCTTATCAATGTGTATAAATACCTGATGGGAGCAGTACAGGAGACAGAGACAGGCCCTTTTCAGTGGTGCCCAGTGACAGGACAAGAGGCAATGGGCACAAACTGAAACACAGGAAATTCTATCCGAACATAACAAAAGACCTTTTCATGGTGCAGGTGATCAAATCCCAGACCAGGTTGCTGAGAGAAGTTGTTGAGTCTCCATCTAAGAAAGCAGAGACCCAGCTGGACACAGCCCTGGACAACCTGCTCTTGGTGGCCCTGCTTTGAGCAGGGGAATTGGACTAGATGATCCTCAACTGTCCCTTCCAACTTCAATGATCGTGTGATTCAGTATACTACTTCTGATATGGTGCCTTTTCCTATGAAGAAAATATACACCTTTAAGTGATATAGATGTAATAGACGTTTTAAGGGCTGTATTTGCAAACTCAAAATTTATACTGTTTAAGTGGAGGTTGATTCAATGCTCAATGCCTTTCCCTTCAAATCAGTAACATAAAATGTGAAATTAAATTCCAACATATTTTGCTAACACAGGAAGCAGAAACTTGTTCTTAAATTTTGCAGCATTTTAACTAGTTCAGTTAGAATTACTTCCAACACAGGTTGAATCAGTCTGAGCTGCTTCCTACTTTCCCTCTCCAGTGCAATTCCAACTCCAACTGCAAGTGCCTTCTGCCTTTTTTGTGCTAGCACTGGTGCTTCTTTATCTTTTGGTAAACTGAGTCAAAATGCCAAACTGGAAGAAATCTAATTCAGCAGAAAAGAAAAGAATATTGTTTTATGTCAAGAAACAGAAATGGGTGACTTCCACATGAAAGACAAGGCTTTATATTATAATTTTCTATTTATAAGGCACTGACTTATAAGTCCAGAGCTGATGTGTTCTATTGATACAGAACATTCTTTTCCAAGGAGCTTGAAGTTTTAAGTCCTCTCCAGGATTAGCAGGAATGTAGGGAACAATGATCTTCCACCCCCTGCCCATATGAAATAACTTGATTCCATTGCCTCTTCAGAAATTCACACACCTTCTAATCCTGTAAGTCTGCTAGCCTCTCTAATATCTGACATCACTGACTTCTATTCAAGCCTGACTCTCAAAAATTGTCCGTGTTCCTTGTCTTACTGCTTGCCACTTGATCTGGCTCAATCTTCTAAATTGAATGAATAAAATAAAGTGTTTTCAAGAAGGTGTACTGTTCTCTTGGTGGTAATTCAAGGTTTTTTCTCTAGACGAAATTTTGCTTACTTGTAGATATGCTAATCTATCTTCACAAAGATTAGAAGATTGTCTAGATAAACAGAACACCAGTCTTATTGCCTCTTAAAATTTTTGTCTTGAAAGAGGTGAATTTTAAAGGACAGTAGAGCATCAATTCTAGTGATCCATTTAAAATTATGACACTGCAGAGAATTATTTATCAGAAAGAAAAGGAGGAATGCTGTTATTGTTTTTTGCATGGAGTGACTCTTGCTCTGTGAAGCATCATTTACAGTTCCAGAGATAAATCAACTAGGCTATGCTCTTGCAGACATCCTTCTCTTTCAAACAATATACTACTAGGTTATTTTAGTAGTGAGATATCCCCTCTGATGTGTTGCCTGTTTTGACATGATTCATGCTATTTAGATATTAGAGCAAAGTACGTAATAACTATGAAATAATGAATACAGTATATTAATTTTTGACAGTGTTAAAAGTGGTTACGTACATACGGATTATATAAATACCATATTAACTTTGTAATCGTATTTTGGTTAAAAAATGTTTAAATAAACATGTATTTATGATGGGGGGAACTAACATGTCAAGGGTTAATAACAAAACCATCACTTCGCTCAGGCTATGTATCTATAGTCTTAAGCAGGAACTGATACCAGTGGAATGCTTTGCTTAACTACCTGATAAGCATGAGATAAATCAGGACTGAAGAGATTGACCAAACAAACTAAGGACACAATTAAATCAGGACTGAAGAGATTGACCAAACAAACCCAGGACACAACTTAATTACTGCCAGCAGGATGGTTTTGAGCAGGATTTGCAGTCCAGGTGAAGAGTGCATGGCGAGGAAGACACACGGCCTTCATCCCTGAAGACCCCAGCCCATGACCACCAGGAAGCACCACGCGTGCGCAGCTAGGAGGAGTTAAAGGTGGGGACTTCGGGGGGGAAATTATAATATTAATGTTTTGATGCATAAATACCTGGCGAGTTTCCATGAAAAGTGCGCACGATTTTGGTGGGACTACCCCCGTGCTGCCCAGCGCTGAATAAACATACCTACTTTACAACCTTCTTGGTTGTGGAGTCTGTTTTCCGCACGTCATTTATTTTTCTATTTTATTTTGTGAGACTCAAACAAGATATAGAAAGGCAGTT
The DNA here is from genome assembly GCA_020745775.1 of Theristicus caerulescens. Lineage (NCBI taxonomy): Eukaryota > Metazoa > Chordata > Aves > Pelecaniformes > Threskiornithidae > Theristicus > Theristicus caerulescens. The sequence continues at coordinate 49,138,781 of CM036560.1, read as the reverse complement.
AATTAAAATTGGGAATATTTCACTTTGGCAATGAAAATAAATGTAGCATTGAGGGCCAGTCACTCTCCCTGATGTATACTGTGGATACATTTTGAAATCTGTGAGATCCATATTAAATTATTATTATCCTATTAGTGCTTTGCTCCTGTATGATTGGGTATTCCTATTCGTGCCAAGGCCTTCTTTATTTCATGAGAAAATAAGGAAAAAAAAAGAAAAAAAAAGAAAAAAATAAGCTGTGCTTGGTATTTGGAATTTATTCTCAGTGTTTTCTCCCTGAATTAATTGTGTTTCTTGTATTAAATGATGCATTTTTCCTTGAATATCTCTCTTCCCAAAAGTAGGGGTCCATCTTCACGTGAATTGTTGTTTCTGATTCTGACTTAACAGAGACTGTGGCACAATTACACAAGTCTGAATGAAAAAAGTTTCAATTCACTGAAAAGACAGATCAGAAAAAGTTGTATATCCTACTGGTTCTGCAACATGGAATTAATTCTGTTAGCTGTCTGTCCTGGTTTCGGCTGGGATGGAGTTGGTTTTCTTCTTGGTAGCCGGTATGGGGCTGTGTTTTGGGTTTAGGTTGAGAACAATGTCGATGCTAAGTACCGCTAAATAGTCGCTAAGTAGCGCTTACACTGGTCAAGGACTTTTCAGCTTCCCGTGCTCTGCCCGGTGCACGGGGGGCTGGGAGGGAGCACAGCCAGGGGCGCTGACCCAGACTGGCCAAAGAGTTATCCCATACCATATGACGTCATGCTCAGTATATAAGCAGGGGAGTTGGCCGGGGAGGGGTTCGATCGCTGCTTGGGGGACGTGCTGGGCATCGGTCGGCGGGTGGTGAGCAATTGTACAGTGTACCACTTGCTTTGTATTACTACTGTTCTATTTTTTTTTTTTATTTTACTTTAGTTATTAAACTGTTTTTATCTCAACCCACGAGTTTTCTCCTTTTGCCCTTCCGATCCTCTCCCCCATCCCACCGGTGGGGGGGTGAGCGAGCGACTGCGTGGTGCTTAGTTGCTGGCTGGGGTTAAACCACGACACTGTCATAAAGAGTACATTAGTACATATATATGTTAGGAAGTTCTAGCCTAAATATTCTTCCAAAACTGAAACTGGTTTGGATTTTGGAGACGCAGAGAAATATTGATATTATATTTCTACCTCTTGGTTTGTATCCAAACGAAATCTGGGAGTACTGAAGCAACAGAAAAATCTTGGCATTACTGGTAGTATTTTTTGTGTGTGTGTGCTTAGAGATGCAGAATTTGTGCAAAAGGTGCTATATACTATTCAGACACATAAAAACTGATCTTTTCTTGGAAAGCTTATGATCTGAATTTAAAATAAGAAAACAATTGTTTATAAACTCATCAAATCCTGTGCACTGGGTTATCTGATGGGGGAGGAGAATAGGAATGAGGACACACATAACTTGGTTTCATGTTTATAACAGAAGGAGGGTGATAAGGTGGTAGGAAAACAAGTATGACTGTATGATGGTTGCAGGAATAAATGTTTGAAAAAGTCTTCTGTTTCAAGCAGAAGGGTTTTCCTAGGTACGTGATATTTTTAAATGAAATACCCTTAGTTCAGGATATTTCTTTCTTCTGATCTCTCCAAAGACTGTTGACCTTTAGAAGACAATGTGAAGCCTCCTGGTTTTTCCATGTTTACTGTTAAGTATCACTGGCTGATTTAGACTTGAGTGGAAAGTGAATAGGAAGAAACTTTTTTGTAAAGATAAAGGAGAAAATGCAGTAATCACTTTATAGAAGTGGATTAATTTGCATTTCTGTAAATCATTCCATGAAATGTAAATTAATGCAGAATTTTAGATTCAGTACTTGCCCATTGAATTCAAATGTGTTATAAAAATTCTTGCAGGGAGACTCATTTACAGATCTCAGTTCAGTGCATTTCTAAATGTTCACGTAATAGAATGTGTTATACGCTGCTGTCAGATGTAATGGCACGAACACTGAGCACAGATTATAGCTCTACTGGGTAATGTGTGATAGTACAAGAAAGAAAATGAAGAGATGCACTCTGGCCAATTCTGCATGGTTGAAATTAAAGTAAATAATGCTATTGACTTTAATAGAAGGATGACTAGATTCAGGAGTATGATAGTCCCACAGCTAGAAAAATAGGATGTTCTGATGTGAACAAGGAAAGGCTGAACTGTATAGTGGATATTAGGTTGTAGCAATTACCCAGATAGGCAAGTCATGAGGTAGTTTTAGACAGTGTGGCTAGGCTTTTTAAACAACAAAAAAACTTCCCTCTGAATCTTTTCTTACTAGAAATTACCTGAAAACTAGGCAATTAGTTTTTGATCAATTGCTTTAAAAGGCAACGCATAAATTAAGGGCTACGTATATATAAATGTATGTGCATGCATGTAAAATATCTTCTATAGTTTCTTATCAATCAGTGAAGAAGTCATGTCTTTTTTGAAACAGTACTTGTTAGGAAAAAAAGTCAATTTTCTGTTAGATTTATGCTAAAATTGCTTTAATATTCCAATTCAAGAATTGTAAGAGAACAGGTATCTTCAGTAATTTGGAAACAACTTGGTGGAGGATTTAGTTATCACTTGCTTCTGGTTTTCTACTGATGTAAGAATTAAGATATAAGCTCAGATAAGGTTATTGCAGACATTGTAGTGTTTAGCTGATTTATACAAATTCATAAATAAAAGAAGAATATAAGCAATTTAAAGCCAAACCAAGTTTGTGAGATATATCTAGACTCTCTGGAAAAGGAAAACTATGTGAGCAAAATGCTTGTTCCTAGTATACAAAAACGAAGATTTTCACATTGATATAGAAATTGTTTTACATGTTACAAGAATTTAGCACTGTGATAAATGTCTAGGAGAAATATAGAGAGGACTGTTACAGTTCATCATTGGTACGGTTCATGCTTAAAATTAGGCATTTCAATTACTTGATTGTGAGTATGCGTTTATTCACTTGTAAAAAAATTCTGCATAATATAAAAAATACCTCATCACATAGTATCATTATTTTTCATGTTCGTTATGTGTTTACTGACAATATTGTTGACATCGGAACAATGCTATTGCTGTCTCCTAAATGCCACTGCTCTGTTTAGAAGGTTCTGTAACAGAATATTTCTTTAAAAACTAAGGTCTTGAACAATCCGTATCAAACCTGAGATTGCTTTTTCAGAGACCGAATAAAAGAGCACTGGACAGCTAGTCATCTAGTTTATTTATTGTGTTCATTAATATTGCTACTGTTTTTGAAAATAATCATGTCTTTTTGCTCCCAATATATCAGAGGCAAATTTTTCATCTTTTCTTAAAGAACAATACCATCTAATGCAGAATTTCAAGCCTTCCCCCATAAAATGCCATCTCTTCTTATTATGTTCTTGGGGGCACAAAGAACAGTGAAATCAATCCTTCTAGTTCTGCTGACTGGGGTTTATTATCCTGTAAATAGGACTAGAGGATAAAACAGGTTTTGCTTACTTGCACAGCTCTACAGTACAGCTTTTTGTATATTTTTGTGGATTTACATTATTTCTAAGTGCTCTTAATGACTATTTTCATATTGGCAGATGGATGATGATTTACATAATTCAAATATATTTTCCCAAGAAAAATGAAAAGAAAGTAGACTAGGTAAAATATTGAAAAAATTATTATAACTTCTACAGGGAGCTAAGAATATTAAAGAGCAACTGAAGGTTTCATGTGGAGGAACCCATATCATCTTTTCCTCAAGGAGTTTTGCTTTGGAAAAGAAAGCGATATTCTTGCTTTTTTTCGGGCTATAGCTAAATAGGTCAGTTTTAACTCAGCATCTCATCCTATGGCTTTGGGCAGAAGTGAGCACGTGCACAGCATACATAATTTCTTTGTAATAGAAATACCTTCTTTTCTGAATTCTGCTATTTATGTTTCTGTTCAGAAACCCCTGCTTTTATTTACAGGAAAGAACACGCCATTTACCAAATCTCTTTCCAGGTTTTATGCTTAATTTAAAAAACAGCAACAGAATGGAATCGCCTTTGCAAATGATTTTATGCCAATCCTCCAAGAGTACATTTCATATAGTCTCATAAAATTAAGCTGAAAACAATTAGTAATGTACACTAGCAGCATAAACAAAAAAGCATAATGGAGACAGACAACTGTATACATGACAATCATTACTTTAACAAATACATTCTAGAACACAGCATTCCCTAGACATACAAAAGCAAATTAATGTTGTGAGGTAAACAAGTTTATTAAGAAGAACTTTTAAACTACTGTTCAAATTGTGCAAGAACAAATTACTGGAAGCCTGAAAATCCATTGTGTGGAGAGATGCTATCATTCTTTATATACAGAATGTCTGTATATCTAATATGACATCCTGTCTGGGACGGGGGGTACACATGCATATGCACGGCACCTTCTTGATTCCTTGTCTGGAGACTCATCCTATAAATAAAATCCTTCAATAAAATCCTACTGAGCTCTGATAGGACATTTGGTAGTGTACAACTTCATGCTGCTTGAGGTCAGGCTCTGAAGTTTATAGTCATGGCTTCAGATTATGTTCTCTCTGGGAAGACTTTCTTTCAGTTAAAAAATCTGAATTCCCTTTGAGTGCTGCATTTCTTACCAGTCTTTCTTTTGGTTTCCTTCTAATGATGTCCTACACTCAGTCTAATTAATTTTTTCAGCAGGATACCCACACAGAGGACCTGATGGATGGAAATTATTGGTCCCCAGAAAGGCTTAGCCTTCCTGTCAGTATTCTACAGCTTATAGTATGTACTGTGTAATAACAGCAAGACCTCCAGGTGCACTATGTGACTACATATATCCATTAGAGACTGTATCTGTCCTATCTGTCAGATAGTAGACATGTAGAACTTCTATAGTAATGTTCAGAACCATCTGTAAAAAGCTAATCTCCTGGATCCCCTGATCCTGACACTCAGGATGGTTGTTAAGCCTCTACTTTGAGCCTCTATCAATCTACATACTTTTGCACCCACCTAAGAAAGTGTTGTTCTTGCCTTAAGTAATTTCTGGCAAGAAAGGAGGTTAGGTACTTATGAAGGTTTCCAAGTTCCATCTAAAACAAGAGAGCATTTTTTTCCCCAAAAAGTATAATCTAGTCCCTAAGGTACATTTATGTGCCTGCACTCTGCAACCCCAATGCAAGGAGCCCCTTTTGTTTTAGGAGTGGTCCTGAAGAGTCTCAAGCTCATGGTTTTGATATTTAATATCCATAGCATAAATTTCTCCATGCAAAGGCTCTTGAACTGCATACTGGGCTGTATTAGCACTTTTGATGCGACAGGAGAACTTCCCTATCTCAGGGTATTGGGTATGAAACAACTTCTTTCGCCTCTCATCTGCTTAACAGTTCCTTGAAAATCTGACCACAGTTACAGAGAACAAAACTATCAAAAAGTTTGACTACACCGCACAAAGGCATTCAGAGATAATACATATTTTGGTAAACTTGTCCTGGTTTTTTTTTTATTTATTTATTTTTAATTAAGGTCTTTGGGATCTACGTTCAGAAAATCATGAATGCTATAGGGTTACTGCTTGAGGTAGCTTACTGTGTAATGTGTATATCACTTGAATACAGAAAGATTTCTTCAGTATCTATAGGTCTTTAAGGTCTATACATCCATACAGAAAAATTTCTGCCCTTTTTTCGGTTTTCACAGAATTCTTAAAGTATGTGGCAAGCACAGCAGTTCTCTGGCTGAGTCAGATCTGAGAGGGCATGTGTATGTTCCGCCCTACATAGCTCTATCAAACAGAAGAAAGAAGGTTTAAAAGTGTAAAAATTCTCTAGTCTTGAATGCCTAGGTATATATATACTCACTGTGAGAATGTACATCTGGGCTATATATTAAATACAAGATACTAGTTGATTAGCTCTTTTTCATTTTTTTTTCCAGAGAGCTTGGTCTGTAGACTGTGTACTCTAGTCCAAAACATTCAAGTATATCCTAGACATTAGTCTTGGACTAAGATAGTTCTTGCTTCCTGTCATAGCAAAAAGGGTGGACTACACAATCAATCAGTTTGGATTTTTGTCTGAAAAAATGATACAAAATTGAATCTCTATAGAAGATAAATAAAATAGCAACAAACGTCTGTCTTCCTGGCAATTAACAATCACTCATTTTTCTCTATTTTTTATTTTGAACATATGACGCCTAATAGGATTCACTTGTCATACTAGATACATTCTTAGAGGCATTTCAAAATACAGATTTTAATTATACTTGTCATCTCTGAGTTCCTTTCTGGCAATGACCATCTTTTGTAAATGCAACATCATTTGTGACGGCTACCCCACAGTAAATCTCTAAATCTTCTTTCTGTTCTACTTTGATATTAGGCAACTGTTATACAAGTATTTGTAGTGTAGCAACAGATACACCTATCAGTTAGGAAATCAGAGGTCACTGTGATGGGACTGGTTAGAAGACTGAAAAACCAGACCGGTTTTAAACTGTAAATCTAAGTTAATTCACTAAGAACACAGTACTTGCAAATGGTAAATCCTTTTTATAAATTCAGTCAGTTCTTATTATTAGTTAAATACATGATCATTACTATATATACAAAACTGTCAGCCTTTAGCATTTATATTCTAATTTAGCTGTGAGTATACAGTACCATGGACCTGAAGCTGTATAGTTAGCAGTGATGTCTACTGTCCCTGTTGGCTTTTAGCACTTTAAGAGCAGTCACAACAGAAATGGGCTTGTCTTTTTTTCTTTCTGATTTCCTTTATTTATGCCTGGTGTTCTTATGGTATTTCCCTCCTCTGCCTCCTTCTCCCCCACAAAAAGCTGGGGAAGTCTCTTCTGCTCTCAGTACTGATTATTTTTCTTTTTGTGTGTGTTTTTTTTTGTTTGGTTGGTTTGTTTGTTTGTTTGTTTGTTTTTTGTCTTGTCAGTCATAGTTGTTGTGCATTTGGGAAAGTGTCCTGCATATTTGCAGCCCCCTGTGCTTACCTTGTCCTCTGGAAACTTTTCTTGAATCCTACTTGCAACTACACTTGTTTATGTTTACCCCTTTGGTGAATACATTGTTCACATATCTATATGAAATTTTGTCTGGCTATGCTATGCTATCATGGTTTTGCAAAACAGATATATAACACTGTTAATTGGAGTATTTTAGTAGGCTAACTCTTCAGCTTCCAGGCAAGCTACTTATTAGTATATTTAATTTATAAGTGTCACAGGCTTCTGTTTTGGCTAGAGTAGTAAGACTATGGCTTTTATAAACAAAGTCATAGTTAGTGCAGTGTATTCAGCACACCCTAGACAGTCATCTGGAGGCAGAGGAAGGGATTGTATGATGGACGCAGATCCCTCATTTTGATGCATATAATGGGTTTACGGTGCCTATATCCAAGTGATTTAGTGATTCAGAAATTTCCACCCTAATCTTGGAGGTATGGACATTCAGTTGATATCCAATTAGAACCACACATCCTGTGCAGTGACCAAACTGTGGTGTGTAGTAATGTACAATGTTGTACAGAAGTGCATTATTGTGAGAAGCTAGTAGTGTAACTTTTGCTCAAACTTAATTGCATTTCAGATATACTGTGAGGAGACACCCAACATCTTAGAGTGGCCCAATGTTTTTGTTCACAGAAGTAGTGTCTAGATAGTGCAGTATTTGGTACAGGGAGATCTTTCCAAGCATTTGCTTTTTATTCAGTGTTTGATCCAACATAAAAAGCAAAGCAGAACTCAGCGTGAGGACCAGAAAACAAAACCTTTCTTCTCCATGCTTAATGCTTCACCTAAAAGGTTGAAGAGTTGGTTATACATTTGACTTCTGGGTACTTGATTCTCGTTTTCTTGCCTATGCAGCAGTTATACTTCCACAGGAATTGTGGATGGTGCTTCTAGCTCTGGCTATGTTATAATCTAGAGGATAAAACACTTACTTGGGCAGTGGGTAAAGTAAGCTGAATTCGTTTCAGATTTAGGAAGGAAATGATCCCTGAAAACTCACTTCCTAGATGTGTTCTCTATCTTAGTGGCTATTATTATGCAAATGTGAACATTGTGGCCATTAGCATTTTAAAAAGAGTGATAGCTGTCCAGTTATATATCTATCCACAGTAGAGGACCCAGTGCTCTGAATTCAGAGTGGATGCACTTGATAGCAACCTTTTATCAGGTGTCTAAATTCAGGAGGGAAAACTTCCTCCTCCATCAATATGTCTGACTAGCAAACTCGAGGGGGCCAGTGCTTAAAATTCAGGGACACTCTTTGGAGACATATAGCTTTCACTAGAGACAATAATGGCTGTGCTCCTAAGGGAGGTGCCTGAACTACTCATCCAAATCTAAGGGGAGTGAGCAAAATAGATGCTCTGGTTCTGGACATGTGCGCCTCTGACACAGTGAGAATATTTGGCAGCGGATTCTATTTACTTTGTAGTGCAATGCATGATTCCTCCCACTGCAGCCAAATACCAGAAAGGGCAGGGCCCCGAACAAGACTCTCTTCTGCAGTGTCAGTATCCCTCATGTTTGCTAACACTAAGCCTTAATCCCAGGCCCTTTTGATCAGAGAATAAAAACACTTAAACTCGGTTGCCCCTGTGTACAAGTGTTCACAGACCCTCCTTGTGCCTGCCTTCCACACCCAGCCAAAGCATTTGTTCAAGAATAACCCATAAGCTTTTCCTAAGCACTTCATTTAAATATTTATTGCAGTGATACTCAGCATTTACATAACTATTATATGCATTATACAGCACTTCAGTAAGAATGACCTGTGGGGTCAGCATTTCTTGACAGTTAATGACTATCCAGAGGAGTTTGCCCCTAAAGCGAGGTAGTCATTAACTGTGAGAAAATATTAATCCCAGAGGCGACTATTTATAAACCATGCAAAATTAAGAATATATAAAGTACCATTTTCCTAGATCTGCTGCATCTCATTCTCTCTATGTGATACTGTTTAAGTAATTTTCTAGCAGTTAATGACTGATATTGTAACAATAGGAAATCATGGCTTCATTTTTGACATCCCATTACCCTTATAATAAACTTTGAAGTTCATCTTCCTTCCCCCTTTCTTCCTTTAACAAAATCTTTGTCAGTTAGTGATTGAAAAGCCCAAATAATTGGCATTTTAGGTGCCATCTTAACATTGTATCTTTAGTTTCTTTGTTAAAGTTAAGATGGGTGAATAGGCAAGACTTGTTTTTCTCTTTTCTTTTTTAAAAGCTTGCTTTAAAAAAAGAAAAAAAAGATACCCAGTTTCCATGCAGCATATCAGTTCAGTTCCATATCACACAACTCTAGCTCCCATTCAGTCTGTGCAAAATGTCTTGCTTAGATATCTTTGGTATCACTTATGTACCAACTTGGCTTTTTTTTCTTTTTCTGAAATTTTTGTAATTTGATGCTTAAGTAGTATGCTGATCTTAAGGTGATTCCTTCAGCATGAATTTCAGCTTACGTATTGGAGGGTACTAAATCAAAATATAGTTTAGCTGTGCAGCTACTTATATTCTTTAATATCTTTCTTTTTCCATTAGAAATATTTTTAATATTTCAGATTTTCTTAAATTATGTGTTATAAATTTCTCATACTAAACAGATGCATTCTAACTTTGTCCTTGACAAAGTTAATTACTCTTGTACAAAGCCATTGTACAGACAGCTTTCATATATTGTATCACTGAAGCAACACTTTACTATTCCAAATTTTGACATTTCTTGACAGTATTCTTAGAATTGTATCTAACTGTGAAGGTTTGTTACGCAGAAGCTTCAGAGATTTACATTTCACAGGCTGATACAAACCATTTTATTTCTTCAGTAATTGATGGAATATCTCTATCTGGATATTTTAGTAACTGAAGATACTGTTATTTATTATTCTGAGGAGCGTTTTGAAGATGGTGATCTGTCAATATAGATCTGCAAATATTCTCAGGGCATTATTCAGTTATTTTTGTAAATTGTCTACAGTCTTGTGTTTAGTATTCCAATACAACAGTGTAGTAAAACTAGTCCAGATTCATTTCAGTGCACTGGAGCAGCGAACATACTTCACTATACCTTTTTTAATAGATCTGTTCCATTTCATTCCTCCTTATCCAGTGATTTATTTGATGTGTATATTTGCAGGCTATTACTGACTAGAAAAACCTATAGGTAGTTAAAAATAATCTATTGCATACTGACAGGAAGATGGATTTTACTCATTCTCAGCATTCTTGCAGTAATGTCCCTTTATTCTCCAAGAAAATGTACTTCTCTTTTGATAATCTGAATTGAAATATGTTAACATTCCTGAAAGAAAAATTAGGATGGCTAGCACTGGAACACCCATTACCAAAAAAAGACTTATTATTTTTTCATATTTGAAGTATTTATTATTGAAAATAGTTACTTATCTGAAATAATTTAAACACAGTGGAGATGATCGATTTGAATTTTAAACTTGTAGAAAAAAATTACCACAAGCTTAACATTAAAAGCATTATATGTGTATGGGATGAATGGTAACAGGGAGATGCTCTGAGCATGAGATAAAATGTAGTACTGTTGAACGGATCATGACAACAAATAAATATAAAATTAAATCATATAGGAAAAAAAGAATAAAATGAGATCTGATTTGGAGGTGATTTGTAGCCAGGTGATTTCACAATTTCAGGATTTTGAAAATATGGGAAAGGAGATTAATGATGAGGGTAGTTAGTTCCTTCTCATTCCATTCATGTACCACGCTGCTGACAAAGGACCAGGAAAATCAGAAACCTGTTATCCTCAGAAATTATCTGGAGTACGTGCTGAAGGAATATCATGGTCTTTGGTATTGAAACATTATTTCTTCATGAAGATGAAGAACACAACATTAAAATAATCTAACACAGGGAGCAAGGTATAAGAGGCGAAAATTCATTGAGGATGTATTTAAAAATGTATCTTTACGATTAATAGCTTGAAGTTGTTAGGGAAAATATTTGAATGAGTTTTCTAGACTATGCTAAGAAAACGTAGAGCACATATGTTGTTGCCTTAATTTATGATGAATTTAAGGGATTAACCTTTGAGCATGTGTCCTGGTTTCAGCTGGGATAGAGTTAATTTTCTTCTTGGTAGCCGGTATGGGGCTGTGTTTTGGGTTTAGGACGAGAACAATGTCGATGCTAAGTACCGCTAAATAGTCGCTAAGTAGCTCTTACACTGGTCAAGGACTTTTCAGCTTCCCGTGCTCTGCCCGGTGCACGGGGGGCTGGGAGGGAGCACAGCCAGGGGCGCTGACCCAGACTGGCCAAAGAGTTATCCCATACCACATGACGTCATGCTCAGTATATAAGCTGGGGGAAGAAGAAGGAAGGGGGGGACATCTGGTGTGATGGCGTTTGTCTTCCCAAGTAACCGTTACGCGTGATGGAGCCCTGCTTTCCTGGGGATGGCCGAACACCCGCCTGCCCATGGGAAGTAGCGAATTAATTCCTTGTTTTGCCTTGTTTGTGTGCGCAGCTTTTGCTTTACCTATTTAACTGTTCTATTTTATTTTACTTCAATTATTAAACTGTTCTTATCTCAACCCATGAGTTCTCTCCCTTTTACCCTTCCGATTCTCTCCCCCATCCCACCGGGGGGGAGTGAGCAAGCGGCTGCGTGGTGCTTAGTTGCTAGCTGGGGTTAAACCACGACAGCATGCTTGTGAATGGAGAGAAAGCCTGGGAACTGTATAGTACATCCATGAAAATAAAGTGGATACCTATGACGTGCGGAAAACAGACTCCACAACCAAGAAGGTTGTAAAGTAGGTATGTTTATTCAGCGCTGGGCAGCACGGGGGGTAGTCCCACCAAAGTCGTGCGCACTTTTCATGGAAACTCGCCAGGTATTTATGCATCAAAACATTAATATTATAATTTCCCCCCCCGAAGTCCCCGCCTTTAACTCCTCCTAGCTGCGCACGCGTGGTGCTTCCTGGTGGTCATGGGCTGGGGTCTTCAGGGATGAAGGCCGTGTGTCTTCCTCGCCATGCACTCTTCACCTGGACTGCAAATCCTGCTCAAAACCATCCTGCTGGCAGTAATTAAGTTGTGTCCTGGGTTTGTTTGGTCAATCTCTTCAGTCCTGATTTATCTCATGCTTATCAGGTAGTTAAGCAAAGCATTCCACTGGTATCAGTTCCTGCTTAAGACTATAGATACATAGCCTGAGCGAAGTGATGGTTTTGTTATTAACCCTTGACGTGTTAGTTCCCCCCATCAATCCCCCCTTTTCTAAAAGGTTAGTAAATTCTTTTACTAGCCACGGGATAAACCATCTAGCAAAACTGTGAAAGGCTGATGGCCTCTCTATTAAGGGGTTTGCCCTAAGGACTCTTTTTAAGGGGGACCTAAGCCATCCTCCCAGGGTGTTCAATGATGAATGTATTGTCATATTAGGGACTACAGCCCCTAAGGTACAAGTTCCTTTCCAATTTTCAGGTAGTACCTTATAGGCAGTGTCATTGCATAGCCAGTACCACCCACTCCCTCTTGGTACTGGCCATCCAAGTATAAGGGTAGAATTCCTGGTTATATTCAAATAACTAAAAAAACCTCCTCCTATATTTATAGTGCGTTTACAATCTGTGTAATTACCCACATATGTAATGCTTCAACAATCAACCTTTCCCATCCCTTTCGGAGGGTTACATCTTTGGACACATGTTGAGTAAGGGGTACTTCCCCTTGGACTGACAATTTTCAACTGTTGGAAATTATTTTTGGGTACCTGTATTGATGTATTCATATCGGTATCCCTATCAGAGTCGGGGGTTTCGCTCCAGACTCAGGCATGTGAGTACATATCCAACAGTTAGTTCTGTTCAGAACCCGGGAAACACCCTGTGTAAGAGCGTAATGCGTATTTGAATCCCATCCTGCTCCTAAGGCTATGAGCGAGAGAAGTATAACTTTCCTGGTTGCACCTGTGTGACTTTCCATGGAGTCTTGTGTGCTTTCTTCACCCTGGTGTGATGAATCCAGGCGCTTTGCTCCCTGATTTTGATCGCTGTGAAGGTGGTGAGGAGTACTTGGAATGGTCCTTCCCACTGCGGTTCCAGGGTCTTTTCTGTAAGAGACTTTACATATACATCCCCAGGTTGTATGTTATGTCGGCTAATCTGTTGTATTACTTTTGAGATAAAATGTGGTCCTCTGTCAGAGGATATGGTTGCTGGGACCCCAAAGCGTGGTACTATTTCTTGTATTAGTATCCTGGTTACCTCCCGAGCCTTGGCTGTCCTGGTAGGGAATGCCTCTGGCCAACCTGAAAAGGTATCAGTTAATACTAGTAAATACCGATACCCCCCTTTTCTTGGGAGTTTTGCCACTGTTGCCCAGGCCCATTGCCTTTTCCAATTCAGCCCATTTCAAGTTTAGGGGTGTTTTGGGGATTAGTCTGGAGGCAAAGATCGCACTGTTGAGTCACTTGTTTCACAGTGGTGTATAAATTTCTAGCTACGATTTCTCTAATTAGGTGTTTATATAGGGCTTCTGCCCCCCAGTGCCTCTCCCTGTGTTCTTCCCTTATCACAGACCATGTTAGATAAGAGGGAATGATTAGTTTCCCTTGTGGGGTGAGAGCCCACCCACCCTTCTTTGTTATATGACCCATCTAAATCTGTGATAAACTTCTGATCTTCCTTAGTATATTCTGGCTTACCTTCTAGGGAGATTCGCCCATCAGGGACTAAAGCCCCTTCTGCTTTTACCTTTATTTTGGCTGCCTGTTTTGCCTCTCTGTCTGCCAGCTCATTTCCTTTTTCCAGCTCCGAGTTCACTTTCTGGTGTGCCTTAATGTGCATAACTGCCACTTTTTCAGGGAGCTGGACTGCCTCCAGCAGCTTCAGGATTTCCTCTGCATGCTTGATGTTTTTGCCCTGTGAGTTCAATAGTCCTCTCTCCTTCCAGATTGCCCCATGCGCATATACAACTCCAAAGGCATATTTCGAGTCTGTGTAGATACTTCTCTTAAGTCCGGATGGCTCGAATATGTTGCTTCGATAGTCTCCAGTCATGATGCACTGGTTCTCCTGTGTTTCCACTAAGGAAAGAGGCTGGATTGACAATGTTAGTGACTATAATTTCGACATTCAAGAATCTTTGTGGGGAAAGCCAGTGTCCGCCTTTTGTTTCCAGCACTGCAGATACTGTATGGGACACCAGCACAGTCATTTTCTGGCCTAGGGTGATGGGCCCAGATCTTGTGCTAATATCCCCAAGGCAGTCCCCTGCTTCTTGTGGGAAAAAGGAAAAGCGGTTTACTCACATCTGGGAGTCCTAAGGCTGGGGCTGACATCAGAGCCTTCTTTAACAGCTCAAAGGCCTGTATAGTCTCTTTGTTCCATTTAAGGTATTTTGTTCGTATAGGGGTTTAACAAGCAGTCCATAATTATATATCTCGGAGTCTGGCATATTGTTTCTTTCCAGGCCTGTCCCAAAGTTCTTTGTCCAGCACTGATTTCATAACCCAAATAAAGCACTTTGCGCTGCATTATTTGGGCCGCCTTCTGGGATACCCGGTAACCTTGCAGCCCCAAAATTTAGCAGACTCACCATCCAGATCATACAAGCGTCCTTTGTCTTAGTGGCAATTAGAGTAACAGTTGCTCCTCCTCAGGCGGGGCTTCCCAGGCTTCTAGATCTTTTGCAAGTTGATTACTGAATATAGTAGGGCTGTTTTAAACCCTTGTGGCAACACTGTCCAAGTAAGCTGAGTCTCACGCCTGCTTTTAGGATTTTCCCATTCAAACGCAAATATTTTCTGGCTGGTCTCATGGAGAGGGAGGCAAAAGAAGGCATCCTTCAGGTCTAAAACAGTAAACTAGGTTAGTTCAGGTGTACATCAGTGGCCCATACCCCGGGGTATACCTGGTCCATGATTTCTTCGCTGATTCCTCCCTCTGTGGGAACACTAGCTAGGGATAAACTCGTTATTTGGATATACTGTTGATCATTTACCTCCAGAGTAATCTCTCCCTTTTCAAATTTAATTATTGCGCCTAATTGTTCCAATAAATCTCTCCCTAAAAGTGCCTTCGGGGACTTGGGCATGTACAAGAATCTATGGATGCCCCATTGTTTCCCCAATTTATATCTCAGAGGTTCACAAAAATATGCCTTTTCACTTTGGCCAGTTGCTCCTTTTACCATAATATAGTCATTTCCCAGGGGTATCAAAGCTTGATTAATACGTTGCCCCTGTGTCAATCAGGAATTCTACCTTCCTTTGTTCCTTCCCCAGCTTCATTATAACCAGCGGATCCACTAGGGTAGATTCCCCCGGTTCTTGTCAGTCTCCCTTCGCATGAGCCACTATTCTTCCACGCTGGTTATTTTGTCCTTTCTCTTTGTTCCTCAGACATTCCTTTTTCCAATGACCAAATCTCTTACACAACGTTCATTGATCCCTACCCAGTCGGGGCGGTTCTCGTCCCGGTCCTCTTTCTTCTTCTTCCCTCATGACCGCCACCACCTTTCTCTGTCTCTGTCTGTAACCTTCCTCTCTGTTACTGAACACTCTCCACGCCTCATCCAACAGCACTTCCAAGTTTCTGCTTTCTGTAGGGCGCAACTTTTGAAGTTTGCACCTAATATCCCCTGTAGACTGGCCCAGGAACAAAGATACTAATTGTTGTATTCCTACCTCTGACCCAGGATCCAGCGGTGTGTTGCGGCGCATTACGTCCCTTAGTCGATCCAAGAATTCGGATGGTGACTCGGAAGGACCTTGTCTGATCGCATATAATGCTGACCAGTTTATAGTTTTGGGTATGGCTCTCTCCATTCCTTTTGAGATCCACCCCTGATATGCCCTTAATTTGTCCATATGCGCAGATTTGTTTGGGTCCCATTTTGGGTCTTAAAAAGGGAGGTATTCTTTAACGTCTCCTCCCGTAATTTTATAATGATCCTCAGCCAAATCTGCTGCAGCCTTTAAAATCAGTTGTTTTTCTGTTTCAGTCATATAGTCTAACAATAGTTGTATGTCATTCCAATCAGGGTTGTGTTGTTTTATAATGAACTGAAAATGCCTGGTTACACTTACCGGATCACTCCTGTAATTTTTGGTGACTCTTTCCCATGCCTCTAAATCGGTAGTGGAAAAAGGTGCCTTAATTAGCATTGTCCCGCCATCAGTCCCTACTGCTTCTCGAAGAGGGGCTTGTAAGACTGTTAAGGTGGACTTTTTTCTGGTGCGGGAAGATACAGGGCTCTCTGAGGGGGTGTAGGTTCTGTCCGAGTCTGCATCCGGTTCCTGTGATCGAGGGGGAGGCTTAAGCAAATCAGTTAAGTCTTGTTCTGGTGCTTGGTGAATTTTATTTATTCTAGTACACCTTTGTCCAATACTGCATGTCGAACAACACCACCTCAGTTTACCTTTAGACTCTTTATTATTTTCCTGCTCGAGGGCGAGTACCATAGGGTCCTGTGGTGGCACCATTCCACAGGCCCTTTGCCACTCCGGATGATTTCGGAGGGTGAAAAACATCTGCGTAGGACACTTCATCCCATTTCCCTTCCCTCCTTAAAAACAACATTAGTTGCAGGAGAGTGTGATAATCCAGTGTCCCATAAAGTGGCCATTTAGCTCCGTTCTCGAGTTTATAGAGTAGCCACCATTGGTTGCAGTACTTAATGAGAGTCTTCTTACTCTCTGTGCCCCCGGTCCCAGCAATGTCTTTCCAATGTGCCAGGATACACCCAAGGGGGCTTTTCTTCAGGATTTCTTTATTCTGTGCATTACCCATTCTCTAATTCCCTATTTCTATTTTCTAGATTGTTTCCTGTTAGTTTTTATGCATTGGTTTTAATTTCCACACGCAAACTTTACTATTTTGGATTTTTGATGGACTCTCCTGTATTCCCTTAGTATCTTAACAGTTAGTTCCACAGTTTACACTTTACCATTTAGAAGGTTACAGAATCACTGGTTTACATCCATACAACCTTTTTCTCTTTTTTTTTCCTTTTTTTTTTTTCTTTTTTTTTCTTGTTTATTTCTTTCGCTTCGTCCGTCTCTGGTCGTTTCCCTCGCGGGACAACGAAACCGCGGATCAGGACTCCGCACTCGCTTCGTACTAAGAGTACGTCTCACTCACACACACAGGACAGTATACACAATTCCGACAACAGAACACTCAAATACTCATAGAATACCCGGGCATTTACAAACAAGACATACAATTACCGCTTCAGTTAATATCCCTCCAGCAGCTGCAAACATAATTATGAGAGGCTCGCTTACCCTTCTCCTGTTTCTTATACAGTCATTAACAGGTCCGTCCTGGCTCCCGATATCGAGATGCAGCGATAACCTCGGATTCACTCGATCTGCCCCCAAGATCGCTAGCGGCCGCTCTATCGGTCAGCGAATCCCCAATTCACCATAGGGTACCCTCCTCCCATACAGGGACTATGCTGCACGCCAGACGTCTCTGCGCGGTTTACCAGCGGCCCCGGCCAAACGTAGGGCGTCCCCTACGACTTACTGGCTCCCCTTGTAAAACATACCATTTATCCGCGGCTTCAGGAGGTTCTTGTCTGCTCCTGCGGTGAGCGGCTGGAATTGGAGGCCCTTCCGAGAAAAGTGCTCGGGGCGCGCCTAGGGGCGTCCACTCCTCAGTCGATCCCACAGCCGAGCAGAGTCTCTCCTGCCTGGCTCGCCAAATGACGTGCGGAAAACAGACTCCACAACCAAGAAGGTTGTAAAGTAGGTATGTTTATTCAGCGCTGGGCAGCACGGGGGGTAGTCCCACCAAAGTCGTGCGCACTTTTCATGGAAACTCGCCAGGTATTTATGCATCAAAACATTAATATTATAATTTCCCCCCCCGAAGTCCCCGCCTTTAACTCCTCCTAGCTGCGCACGCGTGGTGCTTCCTGGTGGTCATGGGCTGGGGTCTTCAGGGATGAAGGCCGTGTGTCTTCCTCGCCATGCACTCTTCACCTGGACTGCAAATCCTGCTCAAAACCATCCTGCTGGCAGTAATTAAGTTGTGTCCTGGGTTTGTTTGGTCAATCTCTTCAGTCCTGATTTATCTCATGCTTATCAGGTAGTTAAGCAAAGCATTCCACTGGTATCAGTTCCTGCTTAAGACTATAGATACATAGCCTGAGCGAAGTGATGGTTTTGTTATTAACCCTTGACGTGTTAGTTCCCCCCATCACCTATGGATGACTTCAAAAGAAGAATAAATTACTTTTTGAAAACATGTCTAAACAAACACAATGCCAGGCAAAATTTAATGACCTACTTGTACAAAGATTAAGATCATGCAACCTAATAGCACTTTCTGGCTAATAGTGAGGCTGCCTGTGGAGGCAGCATATTAAGATAAAGAATACTTCATATAAAAATCAACTCCCGTGCAGATAGGATGTTGTGAGAACACCCTTAAAGAACCAATCAATTTTAAATATATTCTTTGCTTTTCCTGAAGATAGGTCTTTTCCTATTGCTCCTGCTTAAAAAAAAATAATAATTAAAAAAAAAGTTGCTCATTGTTTGACCTAATGCAGACAGTTGTGATAGAATGAATGGTTTGAAGCAGTAATCTTCAAACTTTTAATTGAGTATAGATAGCTTTTAAGTATCAAATTTATCATGACTATCATGAGTTCTTATCACAGTGTTTATTTGAAAACATTTTGAAAGCCATTGTATTCTGCAGATTAGCTAGTGGCTTGAAGCTATGGATTGCGGTCCATTGAGTGAAAATTACAAATATTGAAAGTTGTTCTGTGCAGGAAAGGAACTAGAGGAACTCTTATGATAAAAAAAAACCAAACCAAAACCAAACAAAAAACCCCATTCAATTAAGTAAATTCAAGTTCCAGAAAATGTTGCAAACAAATATTACTATCTGAATTCTGCTTATCAAATCGATTGGGAGAATATTTGCTTAGAAAGGAATTCAAAACAGATGGAAAGCAAATTAGTCCTGAACTGAAAGTTCAGAATAAACTGATGTTTGCTTACTTAAGCACTTACCATACTGAAACTTCGATAGTAAACCGATAACACGGTTAACATATGTTGTTACAACCAAGGAAAGGCCAGATGTGAAGGAATGCATTTTGTTTTACTGGCATCTCATTTTCAACTGTACAGGAAGTTTGATATAAGCAAGAGCATCCGTTTAACAGTCATGTTAAATTGCAGTGCTGTTCTGTATCTCAGCAACTGGTTAATTCAATCAGAACACATAGACTTTTCATCAGTCTTTAATTTGCTTAATTTTGGTGAGCTGTTGTCTCAGAAATTTTCCCATCTTTCAGCCCTGTGACTATAGCATTGATGCCTTGTGCTATTCTTTCTCTGTCATTTCCATTTCAATATAGATTTTATAGTTCATTACCTGTCAATCAGTTTTAAATGGTGCAGTGTTCATTTTATCATGTTCTGTAAAAGTTGCATGCTTTTTTCAGTGTCTTACATTTATTTTACTTTGAGGTCTATTTAGTTCTCTAAGCACTGCAGCTATCTATAGCTGTATTCATTTTAATGTGTATTTATTTTAGCAAATGCAATATTTTGTTGCACATTTTATTCATTTGGCATGTTTATTCAAGCAAGTGAATTCTGACTCAACAGCACTCTGAAACTTCCTTATCTGTAACAAACAGTTTTTTTCCATAATTTTTTTTTAATCATAGAAATTGAAGGGTTACATTTTCAGTTTTTGTCATAGTTTCCCTAAAACATAACTGGCAAATTAACACAGAAATAAATACTTCTATATAAGAATTTTCTGCTTTTGGCTCTTCTGAACATATGGGGCATGTCTTAACCTCACAAAAGAGCCTCTGCACTTTCCTGGACAGATAGAGTGACTTTAGTTATTTAGTAGAAGATTCCCTTGATGCTATTTTCTGCTCACATTAGGCTACTCACTTTGGTCTCCACACTATGCTATTATGTTGTGGAGTGTTACAGGGAAATTGTGTAAATAGAGACAAAAAGGCTTCTTACATCTCCTGATGCATGAAAATCTGAAGAAGTTGAAAGTTTTCATGTTTGTTTGTTATTTGTATTGCTAGTAACTTTCTAAATTCTGTGAGGGTTTTACAAGATGAGATTGTGATAATGCAAATAGTATTCAAATTAGAAGAATCTCAAAATTATTTTGAATTAGTTCATGTGAATAACTATTTTCATTAGTTAAGAATATTTATTCAGTCTAGGTCAACTAGACTGCTCAATGCCAGCAGTGTCACCTAAAACTGTTGTATATATTTTGTGGTGATGACAGGTTATTGTTTTATTTCTGTCCTACGTCCAGCATGCCATCTCTGTTGTCCAGTGGTAGAGTTAATATTTTTTAAAACTTGTTGCCTTCCTTTTCTGGCAGCATTTTTTCTCTTGAGGCTATAAGGCAAGGACAAAAGTGATTGTGAATGCTTGGAGAAGGGGATGGCATAGACAGTTTCTGGGGAAGTTAGAAGTATATATGAGCTTTTGGGAGATGTATCAGTTCTTCTCCAGTCAATTACACAGATCAGGTGAAAATGGAAACTTGAATACATACTTTTAATGAACAGTCATTCAGAAACAGGATTAGCTATTGTCACCTTCATAATGCACTGCAGCATAGCAACTATTAAACCATAGTTTTAATATTGTTACTTGCACTAGTGAGTTATTACAGCTGTATTTCTTTACTTTCATCTATATATGTACACTAGCAGTCTTCAGCCTTGACAAAGTACATTAATGATATTTAAAAAAAAATCATTATGCATACTACTTTTTTTTTAAAGTATTTTGTAGTGAACCTGTATTAAGCTAGTATTTTTCTGTTTTATGGTCATAAGATTAGGCTTTTTTCATTCAGTGCATCTTTCATTGCCCAGTCCTGGAAACTGCCACATCTATCCTAATTCTCAAAATGTAGACTCTGATCTAATGTATTACTGAAGCACTAGTTTAGCTTTAAACATGAGAAGACTTACAGAATGCAGTGCTCTATTTGTAAACTGAGTGTTTATAATTTTTGTTGGACCATGCCTATAATTCATGATCTCCATTTAAGAAATTAAATAATTAAACAGCTTCTAATTCAACAGGATTGTAGGAAAGCTAAGAGTTTGTACAAATATTTTCTCTGCTTCAAGGAATTCATATAGGCTGCTAATGCTGTCAAATTTGTTTTTTCATTATAGGAAGAGGAAAAAACATTACTGATTTTTTTCTCTGATGAACAGAAAAGATAAATAAAGGCTTTTACATTAGCAGGAAGTGTCATGTGATGGGAAGGGCTCTAAAGTGAAGCAGCTGGCATGGAAAATGGGTTATTCTACACTATGTGCTTTTCAAGGGGTTAGCATTCAGTCCTGTAGACTGAACAGCTGTAGTGGTTGCAGCACATTGAAGTTTATTTCAGTGGTGCATCTCTCAGTTTTTTTTCATTTAGAAGGAATCAAGCTTGTGCATTCCAAGACCATTTCCAGTAAGAAGTACATTATCTTAAGTGGAAACAATTCAGAAATTTTTAGTGAAAGCATGCTACTGATCTGAAATGTAGACTCACTCAAAGTGCAGCCATTGAAACCATTCTCCTTTGCAGAAAGAAAGAAAAACAAATTTACTATTGTGTTTCCTGTTCCTCCATGCAGTGAGAGAAAGATGGCATGATATCTGCTTCTTCTGATTATAGTTATTAGTAGAGAGAAGAACATCATACAAAAGGGAAATAAGTTGCCTTTTAGGCCTTAAGCTTGTTTCAGTTCACAGTGAGGAATAAAAGCGCAAATGAAAATTCAGAAACTATGACCATGTGTTGTAATCTGGAAGGCTACTAGCTGAAAATGTGAGTGAACTTTATCTATGAATTTATTCCCATGCAGAATACCTAGAAGATATAAATAATACACCAAAATCAACTCAAGGATTTTGACAAATCTGTTTTGGTGAATTCCTTGTCCAAAAATAAAAGATTACGTACAATTGTAGGAATAATAGGGAGGTATATTTTTGGACACTGTGGCTTTTTTAAAAGGATTTTTCTAACTTTTATAATAACATAGATTGTAGTACTATTATATTTATTACTGTTGGGAATGAATTTTAAGAGATGCAGAGCACCATCCCAACAGTTGTTTGGAAAAGTCTGGGAATAACAAAGTTTTTCATACTAGCATAAACACAATCGTGTTATATTTTAGAATAGTTTTGGGGGAAAAAAGAAAGGGAAAAAGATTCAGACTGCAAATATATGTTTGATTAATGTGTCAAAAACTGAAGAGAGAGCTGTAATGAAAAAGGAAAAGGGCAATAAATGTTTTAAAATTTAATATGCCATCCCCTTTCTCTTTGTTTGCTGCTATGCAACATTCTAGACCTTCAGTGTCATCAAAGTGTACTACAAATATATTGACTGGTTTTCTGAATGAAAATGTCTTTCATCACTCCTGATTCTGGATCAGCAATTATCATTGCTGCTGATAAATAGTGTATGCTACTATTACAGGTTCTTTTCAAGTTTAATCCCAAGAAATTAAGAATGCTTTTGATCCTATCCTAGTTGAAAATTTGTCTGCAGGATAATGCTACTTTGGATATTACAGGTCCATAATGGTGACAGCTGCCCTGAAAAAGCACTCATGGCTGTGGCCACAGATATCTCTAAGGCATTGCAGTTCCAAGGGCTAGAGTCCTGTTTAGCATATATACTTATAGGAACTATGTTCCACAAATATTTGATGGCCATCTTGAGGTCTTTGAGTTTGCTCCAGTCTTAATTCAAGAAGCCCGTATACATGTCCACACAGGCCCTATTTCTTTTACACACTAAATCTCTTCCAGGTAGACAGTGAAAACACAGTGGCACAGCTATGCCCTGAGCTACCTACAGGCCTGTCTTTGCATAAACCATCTTGGAGACAAGGCTGATGGAATGATGACAATATTTTGAAGGTATGCTTAAGAGCTATGCGTTATTGTTGCCTCTCTTAGAGTCACTACCAAATTCCTCATCTCAGCCTCTTTTCTGGGACTGAGTGTCAAATTTACATTAAACACTGCAGTTTATAATTTCTGGCTAGTGAGTTTTGGATATGATAGCCAAGGATTCTACTATGCTTTTTTTTTTTGAAGATACCACCTCAGTCACCCTGACCTTGTCCTCAAGAGGTGTTTCTCATAAAAAAAAGGAAATTTAGTTTGTCTCAGAGTAAACTGCTGGATGGCTTTGGGTTAGAGCATATCTGTTCTCTAGGGAAGAACAGTCTTATAAACAACAGAAGAAATTCTAGTAGATCTACCTACCAAATTAAATAGTTGCATTTGTATATTGGTACTCTCATAAGTCATGTTTCCCAGCCTCAGCGATTTTTCCGGTTCTTAGCTATGTCTCAAAACTAAAGATGTGTGGCCTGTAATTTTCTCCTGTCACAGCCAGTTTAGCAGCCATTGTGGCTTTATGTCCTCAGGTAGAAGATTAATCAGCATTCTCACTCCCCAGGAGAAATTTTTGAAGGGTCTAATAGGCTTTACCTACAGACCTGCTTTCCAGTACAATATTGATAGGCTCTTTCAGTTCAAAAGTGCAGGCTCTACAAACCTTAAATGATACGATCTCTTCTTCATTTATCTATCAAAAGTCTTTTCAGTGGCTATCATTTCTACAGGAACACTTAGCTGAGATACTGGGTCTTATGGCTGATTCCTCTTGTGTCATTAGGAAACAGCAACCCTTAGCAGGCTTTCCAACGGTTTACCGGAGGAGTTTTCTGACTGCCATGTCTCTCCTAAGCCCCATGATTCCTCAGTAAATGCAACTCTCTACACATTTGTCGTGATTTAACCCCAGCCAGCAACTGAGCACCACGCAGCCGCTTGCTCACTCCCCCCAATGGTGGGATAGGGGAGAGAATTGGAAGGGTTACAGTCAGAAAACTCATGGGTTGAGATAAGAACAGTTTAATAATTGAAGTAAAATGAAATAGAATAGTAGTAATCGTAATAATAATAATAATATAATAATACAATAATAATAATACACAAAGCAAGTGATACACGATACAATTGCTCACCACTCGCTGACCGATGCCCAGCACGTCCCCGAGCAACGATCGCTGCCCCCTGGCCAACTCTCCCCAGTTTATATACTGAGCATGATGTCATACGGTATGGAATAGCCCTTTGGCCAGTCTGGGTCAGCTGTCCTGGCTGTGCTCCCTCCTGGCTTCTTGTGCACCCGGCAGAGCATGGGAAGCTGTAAAGTCCTTGACTAGTGTAAGCACTACTTAGCAACAACAAAAACATCAGCGTATTATCAACATTATTCCCATACTAAATCCAAAACACAGCACTATACCAGCTACTAGGAAGAAAAATCAACGCTATCCCAGCTGAAACCAGGACAACATTGAAGTATAAATACTCATTGTCCTTTTACATTGATAGAAGAGCCTTCAGGAGGTGTCTCCATGTCCTTGTGTCAAAGCTGAAAGACCTCAGGGGTGTTAGTTTCCTCACAGAGAATACCATCCTGGTTATCATAACATGTAGATTAATGCTATCGAACTGCTGGCAGAGAAACTACCTTACTTACAAGGACTCATCTGACCATTTTAAGCAGCAACAGTGGCTTCTCTGTGGAACATTTCACACTTGACATTTGCAGAGAGGCCACCTGGAGCTCCGTTCATACTTTTACTAAGCATTATGCACTTGCTGAAGCATCCAATGATCATGCTGCCTTTGGGAGTTATCTTTCAATCTTTATTTAATTAAGAACTCTAAGAGTCCTCCTCTAGATAATTGTTAGTTGCTACTCTCTTCAGTCACCCACAGTGTGAGTGAACATATAGACAATTACTTCAAAGACATTTACAGTACTCCCTCCTATCCCTCTCTCTCAAAGTCTTACCTAATTTACTGTATTCTTTAAGAGGAACTGAAAGGAAGGGACCAGCTACGCTCTTTCTTTATGGCTAACATTCAAGGAGGGGAGCATTAGGGAGGACAAACTGATAGTTACTGCTAATATAGATGTTTTCTAATAGTCCTAACTGGTGCATGCTAACACTGTGACTCTCATATAGATAACACATCTCAAAGAAGAAAAGTTATAGGTATGTATCCAACCATTCTAGTCACAAGAAAACCTGTATCTTAATTTTGTGGAAAAAAAAAAGATGTCTTCTGACTGCAGAGAGCTTTATAAATTTCTGTACAAACATTGAGGTGAATTCCTGTTGACATTGTTTCCCTAAACACGTCTTTAGGCAAATTTTTGCTTTTATGAATGCTGGCACAAACTAGGATCACAAATATTCCTATAAATTTACAGATAATCAGACTAGTATAGCAAGTACATTTGCTTCACTTGTACATACCTAATGAGAACTTTTGCTTCTCATTCATCTAGTAGCTGCTTTTTATGTGACAAATGCAACAGCTCAAATGCAAGAAAGCATTCTTGCTAAGATAAGCAATAAACCTTGAAATCCATGGGATGAGTTAAATACTGTCTAAAGTAGAGTCAAAAAGTGACAAAAAAAGGAACCATTCTCTAGATATTTTATAACTGTGACACACTTGAAATCAACATATATATATTTGCAAATATCTGTTTTTTAGGAATATAGTACAAAGAATTGAAAGGAAACGTCTGGAACAGAGCTTAGTGCCTACAGTCAATTATGTCATACAGTCGTAAGTCTGTTTCATAGGGTAACTAAATTCAGTTTAGCTGTGGTTTTTCCTCTGCTGTTGAGTGAAGGGTTGCTCTACAGCCTCTTCTCTTAGAATTAGAAATCTTCTCACTTCTCGCCAACATTATTCACAGTCAACTTAAATCCATTTGTTACTGCGACAACTTTGTCCTTGAACTTGAATAGCGATTCTCCCTCCCTGATATTCAAGTTCTTGAGTGTTTGTTGAGAGCAATCATATGTTCTGCCAGTCTTAATTTTGGTTGTCAAAAAAAGCTAAATGTTTTAAGCCTTTATTGTAGGATCCATTTCCAGCTTCTTTATTGTTTTAAAATGAAGACCATCTGACCTCCCAATTTAAGTTCACTAAATTCTTTGACCCGTTTCCATATATGCATTCTCATTAACTTTCACACAGTTCCACTTATATTTCACTATTCCCAGGATAAAATCTGAGACAAAGAATTCAATTAATATTTGGTTCTGTCTGGATTATTTTAAATGTAACCTTAGTCTTACTGCAAAACTGTTGTATGTCTATTTCTTTCTCTTTTATTTGTGTAGTTATAGAATCCTTTCCCATTAATTTCCTTTCTTTTTTTTTCCTTTTTAAAATCTAAATCAGCACATTTTTGTAAATTTTTCAGAATGGCAAGGACAGTGAGGATCCCAAAGTGAGGTGTAGGTGGCATGTAGCTCTGTAAGGCTTAAACACAATTTTTCAAAATTTTTATGTAGCTATGACTTCCTGAAGTCACTGAGTCACTGGTTATGAACCAATATTATTTGGAAACACTACAGTCTTGCCTATGTTAAGTAGATTACATCAACCTCCCCAAATTCATACATTTCCATCTTTCTTACCTAAAGGGCTCAGTGCAGCAAGTAGTCTTAGAGAGTACACAAAACATGCAGCAATTTCTGCTTTCCATCAAACCTTGGTCGAAGATGAAGGTCTGTTACCTTTCACTTATGAAGCAGAATCAAGCTTAGATGAATCGTGCATGAGACTTGGTTTCCAGACCCTGCTTTAAGGATTGTCTTTAAAGCTTACCTGATGACTATTTCAAGCTTCATCCATTTCAACTTAGTGCATAGCTAAAATCATAGGCAATGCCTCTGGTTTGGAGCCCCATCTTTTGCCCTGGAGTAAGTTGTCTATGTACACAATGTATAGAACTTGACCTGTTAGCTCTGAGACTCGACTAATTTGTGTGTGTGTGTGGAGGGGGGGTTGTTGTGGCTGAAATAATGAGAGGACTGTGGCATAGGTGATCAGAATGGTCATTTTATAGTGTAACACTAAGGATATTTGTTGCATGTCATGAGATTTTTTTATAAGCGATGTTGGCATACTGGGATATCATTGTAGGTCTGTGCAAATTAGAAAGAACTAAACTTGGTGCCATCTTGCTGATATTACCTGTACAGAGTAATCCTAGTGTGAACTGAAGAGGATACCAGGATGCTTTTTGTCTCAGCAGGAACTATGTTTTCAATTCCCAAGAAAGCCTGGGAATTAATAACAAATCTGCAGTATAGATGATAGCAGGGACAGGTAGCCATAAAACAGGAAGAAAAGAATTTGTCAATGTAGGCATAACCACAATCATTATCCTGCCCCCTCCCTGTGCAGACTATCTTGAAATCTTATATGCAAACTGGAATAACTAAACAGGAAGATATTCATGCTGTCTTTTAGTAATATTAAAATTGAACTTTATCTCTATCTTAACATGAGCACCTACAGCAGATCCCTACATTAAAGGAATAAATTCTCTTTTACAGTCTTTCCTCTGAATAATTCTAGTCAAGGCTAACTACAGTACATCAAGTTTTCCATCTTTATATCAACTTATTTTTTTTTCCATAGCATAAGTGTTTTTCCAACTACTTTTAGCTTATTTTAGGGGTTTTTTTTGAATGGGTTATACCCTAACATAACATTCCAGTTACGAAGTTTCTTCTATTCTTATAGCATTTGTTCTCATGCATTGCAATAAATTAACTAGTTTCTCCATTTTGTTATTCCATCAGCTTGTATTAGCTGTTTGTTTCAGATCTCAGGTAATGTTCTTGCTGAATTAGCTGTGCTGTGTGTTGTCTGACTGTTAATCACATTAATATTAAACCTTACTCTGTACTTATTTGCATAACCATACCTGCAAATATTCCTGTACCCTTTACTGTTTCCTCATTTACCTGATTTTCTATATGTCCCCTATTATAGATACGCATGGAAGTTATAGTTGCCTTTATCAGTGTTCTCTCTTGTTTCCTATTTTAAAGCTCTTATAAGAAGTCTTGCCACACTTGATCCCAAAAGACCATACTCCAAAAATAGTTGAAATCTATCTAACAAGAAAAATCTTCTTTCTATAGATGCTGCCAGTAGTCAAACATCTACAGAATTTCATCACAACCCCTATTCTCAGGCCGTCTGCTGAGCTTTACTGATTTGCTGCACCATTCAATGCATTCATGTAGGACAGAAAAAACATCACTTATGCCTAAAATTCTTGGAAGTCTTTTCCAGCCAGATGACTCAAGGAGAGTAATACCAAATATATCAGATCCATCTTGTACGTTCCCTCTGGAGAGACAGAACTCCTTTCTGTTGCTTGCACTATACCCAGCACAAGTTTTGTGGGATAAAAAAACAGAGCTGATGTGCAGAGAAAACAAATATTTATTGTTAGACAATCAAAAAAATTTTTAAAAAACTCAACCAAAAAAAAAACCTCAAGGAGATACTATTAGTTCACTTACAGTGATATGAGCACTTAAGGTTCAGTTATCCAATTGCAGCTCATTATAAATAAACAAAACCGGGTAAAACTGTTATACACTGACCTTCTACCCCTTTCACTAGCCTTGTGTTCACCTTCCTTCCAACATGTTGTTACAGTGAGTTGTCAGTGTTATGAATTCATTATTGGAAAAAGTATAACATCAGTGGAAGGGGTTCTTCCCCCTCACTTGCGGGTTTAACTGGAGTTCATTTTGTAAGTTTGCTGACATAGTCTGCTTTGTTGTTCTTTTTTTATTTACTCACAATGCTGATTTTTTTTTATGTATGGTATTTTTCATGTATGAGTTAATTGTTCTTTGTTTTCTTTGCTATCCCTTAAACAAGTTTTACCCAGTTCACAAAGCTGCTTTTCTGCAGTGACCACTAACTTCTGTTTATAGCCCCAGGGCCTCTGTTATGATGTAGTGTTTGTACTTTCAAGGACACTGGTATCATCCTGTACTTTTATATATAACTTTTTTTTTTCTAGGATCATAGATACCTCACTCTGCACAGAACAACTATCTACTAGTTACAAAAATACATAGACAATATTATAACAATAGATGTTCAACCACATAATTGCACAAAGCTAAGCAAAAGCTAATACAAGTTAGATAGCTGTCACTTGGCTGTTAAAAATCCATGGTTGTCTGGAAATCCTGACAAAGTCTAACAAGTCCTGAGGTCTTGCACTGTTGAGTTAATACAGAGTTTCTAGGCCTGTTTCTAGAGATGGCAATATCTTATTTACAGGGCTATGTGCTCTATAAATGGAACAATTTCAGAGTCCTCATTCCTATCTTTTTCCTGTTGTCATTGCTGTGATTCTCTAATTTGCTACCACCTATTCTTTTTTCTGCACTATTTTCTTGCCCAACACTGATACAGCATACTTTTCTTTACATAGATTCTGATGATTAACTCCTTTCTTTATCATTGTCTTTCATCTCCTGGCCATTTTTTGTTTTCTTCTCCATATTTAATCATAATACATTTAATTACTAATGAACTCTAAGTACTAATTGGAAACATTTATTGCTTAAAAATAAATTTACAATAAATTATTCCTTCAGCCTGCAGTGTTTTGTTTTGGGTTTTTGTTGTTGTTGTTGTTTTTAATATATTCCCATGAGGAAAACATGAATCTACATTAGTAATAATCTAACACTATATTACACTTATTATAAATAACAGTTATTAAAATGTGCTGACACATGACATGATGTTTTATTTATAAAACCATAGCTATTGCCAGTTTTAGAACTTTAAAAAAGCTCTAAATACTTGACACTTTTTATCTTTTTTAATCTCAATTTGCAGATGATGGTGAAGTCTGAAGCATGGGCCAAAAATTACTAGCAAAAATCTTTCTGTGTTCCTTGGTCATTTTCAAGAGAAAAATAAAAAATATTGTATAAGAATGTTTACAGAACTGGAATCACTGATTTACTAACAAACACCACACTATCATTCTTGGAAACACAATTCAAAATGCTTCAGCTTTGAAGACTAATGTATAGCTTGGAGCATCGCAGCCATTTAGATAGCAATTGTTACGAAGCCCTCTTTATTGTGTCAATAGGGTAGGAAAGATTAAAACAATAAAAAAGTGATGACTCTGAATTCTTCCATTCTTCTTATGGCTCAGTTAATGCAGCATAGTTACCTTTGAAGTTTTTAATATTCCAAAATCATCCTTAGTTATGCTTTATTATAAACAGGAAGAAAAAGGTTGAGAAGGGGACCCTATTAAATATTACCACTATCTTGAGGCAATTGCAAACAACAAACAATAACAAGTAAGAGTCTATGTCTTTGTTAGAACTCATACTAAAGAAGTATTACCAGTGGTTTTGCGACTAGTTTTCTGTATAATAGCATTGTTGCTTCAAGTACCTGTAGCCTATTGCTATAAATAATGATAGGCCATCAAACAAATGCAGCCAAGTAGCTTGACCAAAGTATAATGTCTTCGGGCTATTTTAGCTATTTGATTTTATTTTGAAGGGTAAGGTGAAAAAAAAAAAAAGAGTATGACTGAGAAAGGGAAAGGGAATTAGGATTTGGTGTGTCTGCTGAAGACTCACAGAGAAATTTTATTGTTCAGGCTGTGAATTAGTCCCTGATCATAAAACCTAGGTGTAAGAGTCTGAAGTGTTAAGAACAATTGTCTCAAAGCTTGCTTGGGTGTGTTTATCTGATAAGACTGGACAGCAGACCACTCTTCTGTCTGATAAGGCCCAAGGGTGGACCATTCTTTGGCTTATCAAGTGCCACTATCTTGCAAAGAGATGCACAAACTTGCTGAAGCTGCAGGCCATTCTTTGGCTTATCAGGTACCATTAACTTGCAGGGAAATGTGCGAACTTGCTGGAGCAGCAGGCCATTCTTTTGCTTATCAGGTACCATTAACTTGCAAGGGAACATGCAAGCTTGCT
Source organism: Theristicus caerulescens (assembly GCA_020745775.1). Taxonomy (NCBI): domain Eukaryota; kingdom Metazoa; phylum Chordata; class Aves; order Pelecaniformes; family Threskiornithidae; genus Theristicus; species Theristicus caerulescens. The sequence continues at coordinate 49,107,825 of CM036560.1, read as the reverse complement.
GAAGCAGCCGGGCATTCTTTGGCTTATCAGGCACCACCAAGAATGGGACACCAATTGATATCCAGGCCGGGCCACTTGCCCACCAGCAATACATATTGTGTGACTGGATGTGCAGGTGTGGCATACGTGATGTTGCTCTGGGTAACCAAATGGAAATGAGAGGGCAAAGTCCCTCTCCAACATGGGATAAAAGACGGTATAACGAAGAAAGAAGAAAGCACAACGAAAGCAGAAAGAAGGCAGAAAGAAGAAGGTTTTCCACCCCTGAAGAACTAAAAGTAGAAGAAGCCTTTCCACCACCAGAGAACTGAAGACTGAGGACCAACAGGACGCCGCTGGATCCATGGTGGTGACTATCCTTTGCTTACCTCTCTGATCGCTTGCTTAATTTCCTCCTAATATTTCCTGCCTTTCCTATTGCTTTAATCTTTTATATTTACCTAATAAAACATCTGATTGGTGGCATATGACCTCGTTTGTGTCTTAATTTCGCCCTTGGGATCATTACGAACTTTCCCCGAGCCTGACTATCAGGCCGGGTCGTAACACTAGGTCATATAACATTGCTGTATATGACAGTGCCTTTTGATGCTATTTGTTCGCCTATAAACATTTTTATGGTACTAACTAACTTAGTGCCTGAGCATTTAACAGGAAGCAATGTGAAATAGGGTTCTGTTGTGTTTCTATTTTACATAGCAAAAACTGAGCAATGAAGAATAATAAAGATACTTTTTTGTTTTTAAAGTTGCCCCCACTAAAAAAGAATTGCCATTTGTCCAGTTTGACGCCATGGTGTTAATGCACTGACCCTCTAAAACATCAGATGAAGGTAATGTTCATCATACTCACTCATCCTCCCAGGTAACTGGGTTAACTGTGGATGTGGGAGGAGCATGATGGCATGATGTGGCACAGTAGGTTTCTAGAATTACATTGTTAACCATCATTCCTTACCAATTTCTATATCCATGAGTCTGCCAGGAAGTGTGAGGGCATAAAGTGGCCTTTCAGGGCAAATTGTTTCAGTTTTTAGAGAGGATGTGAAGGAGACGATCCAGAATACTTTAGTATTACTCTTGCCATATGTTCCATCTCACTTGTTCATCATATTTTTGTTTCTAATTTCTTTTCCAAATTTTATTCCATTTTTTCCCATTATTTCCTCCTCACACTTTTCTTTTGTCACTGTTGGTAAAATATATCCCAAACTGGCTAGGTTATAAGGTAGATTTTCCAGAATGTTTTATGTTAAGTGAGCATATGCATAACACCAGGAGAACATGGAACTTATAAAGCTAGGTTTTCTTAAAATATAAACTAAAGCAGGTAATTTTTTAAATATAAAACTCAGATCTGCTGGTTAAGACAGACTGAAATTAGGAAGATTTAGATGCAATCTCTACTTTTTCTACTCTGTCTTTACAGGATGAATCTTTGGCCTGTTCTTTTTGTCCTTTGCAGCATTACAAGACAACAATTGGGTGTCATCAGACTTCACCTGGTGCATCTGAATCCCTCTTCTCCCTGTTACCTTGGGCACTTGGCTGGTCACCTCCGCCCTGCTCTTTTCAGCAGTTTCACAGCTTCTGCTTGCCCATGATATCTTTTTGCTGTCCCACTCTCATTTTCTATGTGCACTTTAGAAGAGCCACCCTGAAAAGTTTAGACATTTGTAGGGAAAGCAAAATTTCATCTTTCCAGAAGTTTCTATCTGACTGAAATTACAGCAGCCAGGAAAGACAAATAAGCACTCTTCTCAGTTTGCTGCACAACCTTTTTAAAGAAATACAGTATAAGAAAATAAACAAACAAAACAAAGCAAACAAAAACCCCACTGTCATGGTCATCTTTCATCTGACCTTTTGGAAACATTCTTACTCTACTATATTCAGTGATATAGATGATGTAAAATTTGGCAGGGAGGAGAGGGTAAACTAGGGCAACAGTCCACTCCAGTGGTCACTCTTATCTATCTTTTCACAGCTTCTCCCTAGCACAGATCCTAAAGCATAATCATCTAAGAAAAAGACTGTGTGCTCTTTCAGAATCATACATCAGCAAAAATGAAGGTTTTACTCAGAACATCTTTTCCTCACTTTATGTTCCTTGCTATGCTGCACTGAACTGAGAAAAAATGGGAAGACATGCTCTCTTTTTGTCCTGAAAGGGCGATCTTATCAGTATGTTCTCAGCTCCTCTTTAAGCGGGGTGCAAAGAACCCTTGAAATGGCTTGATTTTAAAATTTTTATTCCTAGGATAAGTTGAAGCAATTGAGCACCACGGAGAAACTATAATACATTACTGGATTTGTTTTGATGAGGACCTTCTGTCTGTATGTTGTAATAGGACCTACTGCGCAGTTCAGATGGTAAACACAGTGTACGGATGATCTGGCTATCAGTAACCATAGTTGCACTGAAGATTTTGGTATAACACATTTGTACTGAACCCAAATAAAAAAGTGTTTTGAATTGCTTACATTATTTTCTCAACTTGGAAAAAAGTATGTCATTATTTTCAAGTTTGGTGTAGCTTAATCTGTAGCTGAACTAGATAATGTCAGCTGCAGGTGAACCTGAACAAGAAGTGGATGAAAAATGTGGAGACCACATCACAATTACAAATATTTATTCATTAAAATCTTATTATGCAGTCATCAGGATGAGTATGATGCTGGTGGAAGGGGTATTCCTCCTCACTTGTGGATCTGCTTGTGTTTGTTCTTTTCCTTTTTACAAGCATTTTTAGAACAGTTCACTTGTTCTTTCTTAATTGATTCACATTTTCATGTTACACTTAAGTTTTACTATACATGTGGTATTTTACATGTGAAGGATATCTGATCTTTGTTCTCTTTGTGATCACTAAAACCAGCTCAAAAAGTTATAGCAGTAAATATCCATTTCTGATCATGCTTATAGCCTTCTGGCCTCTGCATTGTCATGTGCTTTTGTTTTGAAGGACTCTGCTAACATCCTGTGCTTGTACCTTTGGTAACCTTGTTACAATCTCCTATTTTCCTATAACATTTAACAGCCTGCAAGTTTTTATGTCAGTTTGTTTTGTTCTTTTTCTAATAAGACAACAAATATTTTATTAGCACAGGCTAGTCATGCATATGTCCTTGTTCTGGGGTCTTTGAATAACACAATCAACAGCTATAATGCACTGTTGGAAGATGTAGATTTATCTACCTGGTATCTACCTGCTGCAATGATCTACTAGTTATGATAACATCACTGGTATGGTATTGAAGTTGCTCTGCTACAGGCTTTTATTCATGGGGCTGGACTACAGCACTTTGATGGAAAGGTATGATGATATTTGGTTTTGCTTTTTTTCTTTGTCTCACAGCCTGAATGAGAAAAACAAAGAATATGTGCTTTGGTCAACAGTGCTGCTTGGCTTGTAGAGGGAAAAAGTATGCTGTATGATACTAAGTTTATTGTTTCTTCATCTAGTGCCTTAAAGAAAGTCCCTAGCTCCAAAATCAATATTTCCCTTTCACAAAAGAAAGAATTTTTATTTCTTCCCTGTTAAGTATCTGTCTTATTCCTGAGTTCACCTCTTCTAAGTGAACCCAAGGAAATACCTAAAGACTTTCAATATGTAATGCTATGTTTTATTATATTATGAACCAGAATGAAGTGGCATTATCTACAATGTTTGTCATTCAGCTCCAAAGATTTTTTCTACATTAACATTTTTGTTTGGATCAGGACTGTATTTTTAAAACAACTCTCCCCATTGCCACTATTTATTGTGCTTTGGATTATTTACAAAGTGGTCTCAGAAAGTACACAAACAATTTTTTTTTTAGATGACATTAAATTGGAAGATACATTTCAGAAGCACATACTCCTACTGTTAATGGACTTTCAGTCCATGGACCAGACTAAATTTATGCTGAAGTGAATCCTGCTGAAGTATGTATACTGCAGACACCAGATCCTTAGCACCAGTTTGCTCCACAAGTCTACTGCTATTGGGCCATGCTAGCTGCTACTGGAGGCACAGCCTGAGGTGTTTGTCCTGAGAAACAGGAGTTTCTCAGAAGTGAGAGTTTCAGGAGTCCTGAGAAACTGAATTTTTCTCTTCTCTTACACTGCAGGCTTCTTACTTACTGTTTTCTCTCATTCTGAGCCTTCAGTCCAGGAGCTTATCCCAGCCAACTATGCTTAATTGCTGTCAGAGAACAGGCCATCACCCCCTCCCACCAGCTCCACAAACATTCAGCAGTCAGGAGGAGTTAACCAAACTCAGCCTTTTGATGTAAAACATAACATGCTATAAATAACATACAGTAAATAATTAACAAACAAAGAAAAGAAATGCTGTCACAAGTGAAGTATTTGTTTGTGGGAGAATGGCTAAGTGAGAAGGGACATGATCTTTTCAGTGTGAGCAATCCTGCTTTTAGTGTATCAAGAAGCACAGAGGATACTATAAACTGACCTTGAACAGCAACGGACTACTTGGCAAACAACATAAGAGACAACAACTAAGTCCGGAATGTGCTAACGAACCTCTTCGCGTGAACAGCAACCCTGTACCAATCATATAACTGTCTTAAGCGCGTGAACACATGTAATGAGCCAATCATGTAGATATTGCTACTGCGTGCTCTGCTGATTGTCTATATAAGCCTTGTAATTGTCTGAAATAAAGGAGAACGATCATACTCGCATCGAGGTTACATCGTTACTCTGGGTCCGGACTCCCACTCCGACATTTGTTGGAACTCAAAATGTGAACTTCATGATTTGCTTGATTTAATTACTGGAAATGTTATTGAAAGTGACTTAAAAGTCCTATCCTCACTTAGGGGTTTGGGGTGAGTTGGATATTTTGAATCAACTGTCAACAACTGGCATGCTTGTGTACATTATGTGTTTATATGCACAGATACTAAAATTTCAAATTACATATATAACTATATATATAAATTGAAAGCACACATAATGTGTATATATATGCTTCAATTTAATGCACAACTCATAAGCTGCCAAATAATTTGTATCAAAACCATAAAAATTGTTTCAAAACTCTCATGAACCTTTTTGTGTTTAACATAGGCTTTCATTTCCACCAGTCTTCCTATGCAAGGGTAAACAAATGTGGAATGCCAGTGTCATCATTTAATGCATTTGATATATAGCAGTCTCTATCCATACATTCCTTATAATATACCAACATTTAGAGAAGAAATATTATCATTATGTGAAAATGAAGTTTGTTTGCAATATTACTGCTATTACCTCCATAAGTACTGTAGCAAAACATATTTGGACTTCTCTCACAATGTTCCTGTTTTTTTGGTGATTCAGATTTGGGCATTGCCTTCTTATAACAGATGGCTGAATGGTGATTCAGGATGATAATTAGTCTTTTGCATTTTCCAGCGAACCTTAGGTAGACACATTCCTCTGAGAGATGATTACACTATGCAGTTTTAAGCACTAGCAGATATTCTCTAAAAGACTTTTGTAATGAACCCTTTATAAACAATAAAATCATGATTAACTCTGGTATAGTAAACACATGATACCAGCAAGACAGTAATTAACAGCACTGTGGCATTTTAAAGGAGTGATTTACATGTTTTAGCATTCTCTTACTGTGAGGGCTCTTCACATGGAAGTAGAAAATGCTTGCAGAAGTTCAGGGAAAGCTGCTAATGTGATGGACCTGTGGAATTTGCTTCTGGAGCTGGTCATTTATCAAGAGGTAAAGTAGAAGGGAGAAAAAGTGGTAAAAAAGCTAGTCATTGTAAATAAAACATAAACAGAGGGAAACAGGAAACAAAGGCTAAGAAATGTATTTTAGATAAGAGCCGTGACTAAATCTGTGTGCAAATATACATTTCTCTTCATACAAAAAGGAATTTATTGAAATGAAGAAACAGTATTTCTGTTTAAATGAGACATTAGTCCAAATATCTGATATGCATCTATACCTCATTAAATAAACATATTTTGGAATCATGTCAGAAATAATTAAATGTCAAAGCACAGTGAAGCATCAAAGTACCCTGACTTAACACACCTTATTTGTGAGGAAATACATATTCCTATTCAAACAGAAGTGAGTCTGAAAAAGCTGTAGGGAAAAAAGGTATTCTGCTCCTGCAATCTGTATGTTGCTTAGTATGTCTTTAGCTACATCAAGTAACGGCATTGATATAACCCCTGCTATATACTTGTTACTTTTGTATGATGAAGAAGTGACAGAATAACTACCGCACTATGCACAAACTTCATATTATCAGAACCAAAAGAATGTCTGTTTTCTGTAAGTGGTTCTGTAAGAGTCTGAAGTGTTAAGAACAATTGTCTCAAAGCTTGCTTGTGAGTGTTTATCTGATAAGACCAGACAGCAGACCACTCTTTTGTCTGAGAAGACCCTGATGGTGGACCATTGTTTGGCTTATCAAGTGCCACTAGCTTGCAAGGAAACTTGTGCAAACTTGCTGAAGCAGCAGGCCATTCTTTGGCTTATCAGGCACCACCAAGAATAGGACACCAACTGGTATCCGGACCAGGCCGCTTGCCCACCAACAATACATATTGTGTGATTAGATGTGCACGTGTGACGTATGTGATGTTGCCCTGGGTAACCAAACCAAAACAAAAGGGCAAACTCCCTCTCCAACACCGGATAAAAGACGGCACAACGAAACCTGAGTGTGGCCATCCACCACCGAAGAACTGAAGACTGAGCACCAACGGGATGCCGCTGGACCCATGCTGGTGACTATCCTTTGCTTATCTCTCTGAATGCTTGCTTAATTTCCTCCTAATATTTCCTGCCTTCCCTATCGCTTTACTCTTTTATATTTACCCAATGAAATGTCTGATTGGCGGCATATGACGTCGTTTTTGTCTTAATTTCACCCTTCGGATCATTACAAACCTTCCTCGAGCCTGACAATCAGACCGGGACTTAACATTTTTATTGGCATCACGGACAGGATCCCTTGGAGTGAAAGTGCCGCACCTCTTCTTTGCCTTACCTTTGAACTTGCTTGACTTACGTGCGTACCTCTCAGGGCAGTAGAGGGTGACACTCTTGTGAAAATTAACTCTTACGTGTTGCCTCCCTGAGACGACCACCCTCACCTTTTTGAATACTGAACCTGCTTGAAGTGTGCTGTCGTAGAAAATGGGTGATGATAACACTACCCCTGTGGACGGGGAGGTGCTGTATAGCTTTTTGGAAAAACATAAAGCACGCCCTTCGGTACAAGGTATTGATTGGGCACGGGATAATTGGTATAATCTGCAGAGTGTTACCGACCGAATCAGCGCCCTGCAAAAGGACGCTAAACTTCGGGCCGGAAAAGGAAAATCAATTATATGCACCATTTTGGGTGCCAGTTTAGTTGTAGCTGTGGGGGCAAGAGACCGGCAGCATTGGGCCAAGTCTCAGACCATACAGTGCTTACAAGTCCTTGTCCAGTCTTTGCAAGGACAAATTGAAAACTTAAAGGGGCAATTAGAGCAGGAGAGAGCCCAGGCAGACTATCTGCAATCTGCTCTTAAAGGGCAACTCCTCACGGGCGAGAGTGGTGACAGCCATTCGCCCCCCAAGAAGAAAATTATATATCCTTGCGAGGAGTTAGAAGAGATGAAATTAAGATTAGACAAATTAGAGATGCCTCCTTACTCTCTCTGACGTTTGGTTAAAACTGAATTCACGTATGACAATGACCAAGAGGACTCCCCTCAAATTACTACAAAAGAAGTGCCGTATACCGCTACGGAACTAGCTAAATTAAAAAAGGACTTTGGTCGTACCCCTAAGGAATCAGAAACAGAATATGTATGGAGGGTGTCGTTGTCGGGTGGGGACCAGATATTACTAAGTGAAAAAGAAGCTGAAGGATATTGGGGGCCCCGAGTGTTTTTAACTACCGGCGATCACCGCGCTCCCTTGTCCCTAACCCAGAGGATGGCTTACTGGGCTGGAGGCCTCAATCCCTTGGAACGAGGAGACCCTCTTACTATCACGGGATCAACTGATCAATTGGTAGAAAATATACAAAAAGCGGCATGTTTGCAAATGATGTATGATCGTGAGCTTAAACTCAAACAGGAGTCCCCAATGATGATGCCAGTGGACCCTGAACGAATGACCCCCCTGATAAGGGGCCTCCTTGAATCTTTAAAACCTCTGGGCATACAGTTACAAAATACAATTAACACAATG